>APFE030624410.1:142909-154003 GCA_000404065.3 Pinus taeda
TGATTTTAGTGTACATGTAAATATCAATTTCATTTATTTTTCAATGTACGTTGTTATTTTTATTTCGATTTTTAATACATTGATTTCAGTGTACATGTCAATTTTTGATTCAATAATTTTGAAGTACATGTAAATTTAGAACACATTGATTTTAGTGTATATCTCAATTCTAGTTCTATATCAATTCTATCAATTTCTAGCACATTAATTTCAATGTACATGTCAACTTCTAACACGTTTGATTTTTTTTGGTAAGTCAAATTTCTATTCATAGTTTCAAAAGGAAATACATCAGAGGAAAAACACAGGTAGTCTCACCCCAACCAGGTTCGTTGACTACCATTGAAAGCATATGATAATGAAATGAAAAGAAAAAGAGACACAGTCCACAATTCAAAGTCCATAGGGCCCAGTGAACAAATAGAACATATAAAAAACCTGTATCCATGCTAATCATTAGAGGTGCTGGAGGGTGGGTTGTCCAGGGTTGTACCAGGAGGTGGAAAAAGACGAAAGGATCATTGGACATGCTCATAAAAATGGGCCATCTAGGCCTCCAGTTTATCGACCTTCTTTGATAGTAAATTCTGGTTGTGCCAGACCGCCGCAACACGCTCCTGGGTATGACATTGGAAATACTGCATTTTATTTAGAGTTGTTATCAATACAGTGTACTCCTCCTGTCTAACCTGCTCACAATTCTCCAGATGATCTAGAATTGACTAAACCACATCTTGGTAGTTCTCCATGCAATAGACTTGATGTTCATTATGGCCACCCTGACGCACTGGCACACGATGCTCGGAACCACCACGATGAACCGAACCCCTTCGCTACAGAACAGGAAAAGAGAGATGGCCTCGACTCCTACCTGATCCCCTGCATCGGCCACCTCGAGATGTTGACCCTACACATCCAAAACTCCCTAACTAACCACCACCTCTGCCTCCTCAAGTCGCACAGATCAAACCCTCTGCATTTAGACCTTCTGAAATCCCTCCACCATTATCAGGCACTAGATTGAGCTGAGATTGGGGCTTAGCCATGCCTGGCCTCCCTGAGTTAAGCATCACCTGAGCTGAGGACTGCCTTGAGTGAGGAATCGTTGCATGCTTGAAACCTTGACACCACCTAAGATAGAGGAAGACCACCCTTCCAATAGATCCCAAACAATCCACGCAGGGGTTATGACCACCATCTCTGGCTAAACATCCTCTCCCTCCAGTTCCAGGAACCCACATCTTACAAAGCTATTTCCCACCTCAAATCAACATCATACACCCCCCTAAAGTGACCCCTCACAATTCTAGGAAACCAAAACCCACAATAGGCTGGCCAATGTCACCACCCTACAACCCAGGGCCCTGTGAACTGGCTGGGGCTTCAATAATCCTTCCTACTCCACCAAAGGAAAATTCACAACTAGCCCAAACTGAAACCACAACAAAAAAACCAAAATCCACAAAAAACCACCCTTGTCAGACGAACATACATCACTTTCCTTGCAAACTCGCTCTTGCCAAGCCCAATTCAATAATTGACAACTACCCACACCCACTAATAGGGGTGAAATCTTTTATGATAATGTCGACCCTTCAGTTGGCTTGTAGCACCTCTATAACACCCTCCACCTCTCCCAGCTCTCCACACAGAGGCTCCAAAACTCTCTCAACTATAGAATGACCATTGAACACCCCCACCACCCTCCATAACATTAATGTACTCACCACCCTCCGCAAGACCCAATATGACTTAAGGTTTCCCACATCAATATTTATTGTCTCTCGTAGTCAAGGTAATTTGGGAGGGCCATGAGGCCAACCCGCCATACTATAGCCACATTCTTACCATAGCTGCCCACACGTTCCCTTGGGAACATCCTCCTCTCCATTCCTCAACCCCATCGGGGATGCTTCCTCTTAGGCCATGATCCTGCAAAAATCTTCCATGGATGTATCCTACATGGGCAGGGGCTAGTCCCTGATGAGTTCCTAGCCCTGATGATCACAACCCAAATTAACAAGCTTGTTTGATGAGTTCTAGCCTCCAAATCTTAATCACCCGGTTTAGAGGGGAACCATTTATAAATTTTTGTAGTGTCGTGATCGCTCTTTAAGAATCCCCTTTGACTTGTAGCTTAGCCACCCTCAGATCTGCTACAACTTTTAGTCCTTTCCCCAGCACTAGAAACTATTCCATGTTATTGGTGGTGTTGCCACATGAGGCTACATAAATTTTCACAACTTTCCCTTTGTCATTCCTAAGTATTCCTCTCAAGCTAGCTAGACTTGGGTTTCCCTTCGAGGCTCCATCAAATTTTAGTTTGAGGAATTGTCATGGTGGGATACTGAAAACATTTGGGGAGCGGGCTTTAAGATCACTTGGGCCTGCAGGCCCAAGGATGGAGAGGCTTGAATAAAGGTCGAGCATGACTAAGATTTCCTGTTCCCTATCTGCCACCTTCCAATCTTCATCCAACCAATGAGAGATTAAACTAATTTCTTTAATATTACTCATCTTCGTTTTCTAGACCTAGTTAATCTGGATGTTCTATAAATGGAATGCTACTATTTCCTTGCTTTCCAAATGTTCCAAATAAAAAATCCTTGTGATATGCACCATGCTATGTTGATAATGGGGTTCCGGAAGAACGTCCATCGCCACTTCTCTAAAGAGTCCTTTAAAATATTTTCTGGCCAATTTCTTACTCCGAATAATGTACGATATCGGTCGCAAATTTTCTGTGATTTAGAACAAAATTTGAGTAAATGATTGACTGATTCCTCCTCCCTAGTGCACAAGGGGAAATGAGAGGGGCCACAGAAGCCTTTTTTCTTAATTTTTTCCCCTGTGAGGAGCTTATCATGTTGGATAAGCCAAATAAAGAAAGACATATTGGGCCACAACTTTGAGTACCATACTCTTTTCCATAATGGGTCAGGATCCTAGTCAGAAGAAGTGAAAAGAATCAAACAAGCTTCTTTGAGAGAGAACGTACCTTTTGGGAGGTTCCCCCAATGAAGTTTTTCTAGTTCACCATTATTCATAATGGGGCGTTGTGCAGGATTAGGGTGAGGGCTTCCAAATCTAGAGGTAAATCCTAAACTGGACAAAGATCTGAAGGTTTCCATACTCTCCACTTTCACGATTCAGTGGAGTCTTGCCAAAAATATCTAACCTTTTTTGTGCCCATATGGGTGGTGAAGGCTTGAATTACCCACAGATTGTCCTCCAAACTAAGTTTTGGGTGTTGCATCTAGGCATCCTCCCAAAATATAGATTTTTTCCATTTCTTGTCTCCCATAAGCAATGGTCTTGAATTAGTGTCCGATTTTCTTTTGCCCTATTCTAGATTACGGATCCACTCGGCAGGTTATTATGGGCTTCTAGGGGCTCCTGCAAACCATCCGAGTTGTATTTAGACAACCACACTTCCCTGCAAATCTCTTACCCACCTTGTAGCCATCACCACCAGACTTCAGTGATGAGGGTTTGAGACAAAATTTCCAGGTCTTTCAAACCAAGGCCATCGTAGACCTTTATTTTACATAATTTATCCCATGCAACCAGGGATAATTTTCAATCTATCTACTCACCTAACCATAGGAAGCTCTGGAATTATCTTGTGATATCTTTATATATGTTGTGGGGGGGCGAAAGGGCCGAGAGCTAGTAAATTGGGATGGCTTGCAGAACAAATTTCAGGAGGACTAATCATCTTGGAGAGTTTACAACTTGAAAGGTCCAACTGGAGAGTTTCTGGTCGATACAACTTAAAAATTCCTTCTAATGCGAGACTTTCAAGGAATTAACCACCAAATGGGCACTGAGATAAGTGCTTGGAAGAGATCTAATTTTGAAGCCAAGAGTTCGATCCAGATGGTTCTGGACTCAAGGGTGAGTATTAAAAAAGAACATATCAAATTTGTCAGCATTAATCAATGTTCTAGATGCTTATTGAAAGTCCTTCCAAACAACATGTTTTCATCTACAAATTATTGGTGACTGATGGAAGGCACTGCCCAAGTGATTTTTAGCCCGTGAAGGGATTTGTTATCCACCACCACCTTTATAATCCTACTCAGTCCTTTCGCAACAATGATGAAAAGGAAGGGGGATATATGATCCCCCAACCTCATACGCCTATATCCCCTAAAGGTGTGTGATGGAGCCCAGTTTACAAGAATGGAGTAGAAAGTGGTTTCAATCATAGATTTGATCCAACTAATCCACAAGGATGAAAACCCGAATGCTTCTAGGACTGTCAAAATATAGTTCTAATTCAGATGGGCATAAGATTTTGAAAGATCTAATTTAATCAATATACCTAGGGATTTTTAAGTGGATAGGGAGTGAACTACTCCATGCGCAACCAAGATACCATCCATTATCCGACGGGCTTCCACAAAAACTGACTTCTCGGGCCCTATGATCTCATTCAGGAGGGGCTTCAATCATCGAACCAGGATACCTGAGATAATTTTATAGATCACGTTACATAGGGAAATGGGCCATAATCTTCTTCGGTCCAACGTCGTGCCTTTCTTTGGAATTAGCATGAGAAATGTTGCAGTAAGTCCCGATCAGAGCTTTTGAGAGTAGTGTGACTCTTCTACCAACTCATGAATTTCTGGATCGAGGAAGGGCCATCCTTCTTGAAGAACTCATAAGTGAACCCATCTGGGCTTGGAGCTTTGTTCGATGGAAGAGCCTGGACAACTTCCTCCACTTCTTCATATGAGACCGTTCACGTGAGGGCCTCATTCTAATCCTCCAAGACTAGATTCAGGATACACTGCTTGATTTGATCAATGGCATCGCTTTTATCTACATCTGGCTTCATGAAAAAAATGTTGGAAGTACCCAATCATCTCATCTTTTATCTCCTCGTGTTTTACAAGTTTCCTTCCATCAGGTCCATTAAGAGAAAAGATCTGGTTAAACTGCCTATGTTTTATCATGGTTTTGTGGAATAATTTTGTGTTACACTCCCCCTGTTTAAGACATTAGACCCTAGCTATTTTCCTCGAAAGTATTTCCTCTTGTTTTCCTCATTTATCAAGGTTTTTTATAATCACCCCCTCTTGGGTGGCCAAGTCCTTTGAGCAATTTTCTTGAATGATCTGTTGTTGGATTTCCCGCATGTTATTTTCCAACCTTTCTTTCTCCTGATGGATGTTGTCGAATTCCTTGGAATTCCACTCCTTAATTTTCCATTTTAGTTACTTTAATTTGAGTTGGAAGGCTTCCATTAAGTTCCTATCCCTCACTCTAATTTATTTCCACCAGGCTTCAAATTTGGCCAAGAATTTTGGCCTTTCCAGCCAAAAGGACCCAAACCGGAAGGGGTGATTTCTTGGGGCCATTCGCAAATTGATCTCCAAATAGATGAGCTAGTGATCTGAGCCCATACATGGAAGGATTGACGCTTGAAAAAAGATCATGTTGAAGGATGTAATAAGAAATAAGAAAGTGATCGAGGCATGAAGCAATCTAATACTTCCCTCCCCGTCATTTGTTCCATGTGTAGGAACTATTCAAAAATTTTGTGTCCTCCACACCTAGATCTTGGATTGTCTCCTGGAAAGATAGGGAGATTGGGTCCAATTGTCTAACTCCTCCTTTAGTTTATCCCAGGTCCCTAATCAAGTTAAAGTCCCCCACTATAATCCAATTGGCGCAATCCAACAGGTCCCTTAGGTACCTCATATTTCTTAAGAAACCCATATTTGCCCCAGGGAAAGTCGGGCCATAGACCCCAGTAAGCCATGTTTTTCCCGTAGAGACAATGCATTGAACTCACCTGAGAGGATATTATGGGAGGCTATCTAAGACTAGAAAGAAATGACTTTGGAATTCCAAAAGATTCCCAACCCACCTACACAACCCCTTACATCCAGTTCAATACATTCCACCGAGGGCTAATGTTTACAAGCTATTTAGTTAAACTTGTCCTTGGCTACTTTTGTTTCCTAGAGAACTCTAATGTCTAGTTTATCTTTTTGGATACAATCTTTCAAGAGACTAACTTCATTTAGGAATGGATGGGGTAGAGCACTGGTAGTACTTTGTAAGGACATTGGCTTGTTCTGAGTTGACCAAGATCACCCTTTCTTCCCAAATAACCTCATTGGTGGCTCACCACCCTTTCTTCCTAGAGTTCAATCCCAATTCCATCCTTCTGCTAGATGTATCACCCTCCCTTATTACAAGGGTTGATTGAGGGGGGCATCCATTTGAGATTGGTGCTCCTCCAATCCCTTGTAGATTTGGTGAAATTGGTCGAGTTGGCCCTAGGGGATTTCATCCAATCCATCCTTGGCCCAACTATGAAGGTAGACTACCATTACCCATTCATCAGAGTTGAGTTGTTCCAATTTTACATCATGTTCTAGGGCATGGCAAACTTGGGCGAGTACCTATTGTATTTCTTTTCCTATTGGTTGAACACCTAGGGACTTTCGTTTCCTTAACTGCTTTTTCTTAGGGTTTTTTTGGATGACTGCAACCTCCATTGTTTCTTGGGGTGGAGATGCTTCTACCTATGTTGTGTTGGCATTATGATACATATGTTGTACTTGATGGCAACCCACTCATCTCAGATGATAAATTATAGTGTAGCAAAGTTATTTTCTGGTTCCACAAGTGCACAGATCAAAAGATGCGGTCATCGGCAGGTTGCGCAGGAGAACCGTTGAAAAGGTACGGATATGTTCGCAGGTATCCCACACAAAAGGTGCGAACCTAAAATGCACGGACTTTCATGCAATGAAAAATGTGCATCTTATGTTTGTTCCATGGTATTTAGTGTGACATTTTTGATCCTATGGTTTTGGTATGTGGTTTTGGCATCTAAAATATTGAACCTAGGTTTTGGATCCCTAGTATTGTTTTTCAATGGTTTTGATCCATGGTTTGAGTAAGGTCTTGACTATAAAAGGGAAAGGAGATCAGTTGGCAAAACACAAGTGTTGAAAATCTTAAGAAGAGCAAGATCTAAATTTCTGATAATCGGTTGGTGAGACATAGTTGAATCTGAATCAAGGAGAAACTGGAGCATTATAAGTCAGATCTACAAAAGAGTTGGGATCCCTTTGACGCATGAACAGATCTGTGTTTCACCAGTCTGGGGTATGTTTGAGAACTAATAAACTGTCTAAATCCAGAGGTGCGTAGGAGCGGCAAAGGCGCAATGCAGAGGTGCGCAGCACCAAAGAAGAAGCAGGTACGAAGGTGCGCAGAACCAGAGAAGAATCAGGTGTGGAGGTGCGCAGTTGAATCGGCGGAGTAGGTGCGGAGGTGCGTTGAACAGTAGACAGTGCAGGTGCGGAGTGACGCAGACTCGTCACAGTAGAAGTGCGGATATCCGCAGGTTTCCTTCGGTGAAGTTTCGGACCTTTCTTGAAATAGATTTTAGATGTCTTTTATCTGTTTTTGCAGAGATCTGGGTTTAAATTGATGTCTGGTTACTGGTTTTATTTTCTGGTTACTGCATTCTGAGAAGTTATTTGTTTAAAGGAGATTGGGTGATGCACATGTACTTGATGTTTTGGATCCAGTTTGAAAATTTATGAAACGTGGTCCCTGGAAAAAAGAGAGGTTGTAGCCTCTGTAGCACACCTACATACTAGTATTTCGCTAGTACAAAGAGCTAAGGGGTTTAAGCTCCCTTCTAGAAGAAGTTGGAAAAAGAGAGAGGGTTGTAGCTCTCTACAGGTGTCAGCCTGCGTACTGTAAAAAACTGCACCAGTACAAAATCATTGTAAGAAGAAGTTTCTAATTGAAAGAAGATAGAGACATATTGCAGCAGGTGATTTTCACCCACATTGGGTTTCCACCTTACATCTTGTGTTCCTTGTGTGATTGTCTATTTTGTGTTCCTGCTCATTATTCTATGGTTCTCACATATAGATTAATGAAAAACATTTGAAGAATAAATTAAATTATAAGTTTGAAAGGTATATGCAAGTTTCAATTGCCAGATCTGAAAATATTTGTATAAATTGATAAGAGTTTGATAATACTGATTCACCCCCCCCCTCTCAGTATTATTTCCAACATGTAGTTGGATGCTCTCTCATGCTTGGGTCAGATAGAATGGAAAAACGATTATTGGAGGGATGACTAGGGGATGACGAGGAAGGGCCTGGAGCAATCTTAGCAGGGCCTAGAGGTGAATGAGAGGGAGGGGCTTTGCTAGGAGGAGGACTTCACCTAGGGACTTCCCGAAAGCCATCTGGGGAGGGAGTCGGGGGGCGAGAAGCGACCTCGGGGTAATCCTGAAATAGATGGCCATACTCATGTCAGAGACTACATTTCAAGGGGACATGTTCATAGTCTAAAGGTTGACTAGGTCTCATCCTAGTACTATATTTCAATAGACTTGGGAAAGGGTTGGGATATATTCATATACACACAAATGCGAGCATAGGAGGAGAATCTCCCACGCCAGGTGATCTTTGAGACTTGCACAAAATCCCCAATTGAGTTGCTAATCAATTCCAAAATGTCCATTTCCTAGAAATCCTCAAGCAAAGAATACAAACATAACTAAATGGGGGCTGCAAGGAACTATTCCTTCTCAGGGTTTCAGCTCTATCCAAATTCTAACACATTGATATCAGTGTACATGTTAATTTCTAAAACATTGCCTTCATGTACATGTCAATTTTTATTTATATTTTATTCAAATTCAAATTTCTATTTCTTATTTCATTTTTATCTCCATTTACACTTTAGAAGTTGAAATAGAAAATATGGACATATAAATTACTCATTACATAGATGATCACAACTTATTTAATTGATTAAGTTAATTAGTGGAAAAACTCTACTTGTCAAGCACAAGATTTTCTCAACGTTTCTGAGGTTCCATACCACCATAATGACCTAGTTTCAATGACCACTTTTGACATGTGTTCTGTTTAACTACTTGTTAACAATCTCTTTACATAACTGATTTAAGTGAAAAAGTCAATCTCAATTCCTACTCCAGTTTCTTTCTATTTCGATTCGAATTCAAATTATAGTTACTATTTCATTTTAAATTTATTATTATATATATCAATTTCTATTCAATTCCGGTTTTTATTTTTGTTTATATTTCAATGTCAACATTTATTTCAGTTTCAATTTCTTTGACTATGGTTTTTCAATGTCAAATTCTAGTACTATTGCATCCAATTATTTGCAACTATAAATTTCTCTGTGTCGTGATTTTAGTGTTTACTTCAAATGAAAATTCACCTTATATTTGAGTATAATTTTACATATTCGAAATTGATACATAAATATGTCACTTTCTATTCTATTCAACATACATATACATAATTTTTTATCTCATTATACACATCAAACTCAATTTCTCTTTCTATTTCAACGTGAGCTTCCATTTTTATTTTAATTTCTAACCTCTTAGATTTCAATTTTAGATGCATTGTTTTTAATGTATATGTAAATTTTTAATACATTGATTCTAGTGTACATCTCAATTTTATTCCAATTCTAATCAATGTCGAATATTTTCATTTAAATGTACATGTCA
This sequence comes from Pinus taeda, assembly GCA_000404065.3. Classification (NCBI taxonomy): domain Eukaryota; kingdom Viridiplantae; phylum Streptophyta; class Pinopsida; order Pinales; family Pinaceae; genus Pinus; species Pinus taeda. Next base: position 152,454 of record APFE030624410.1, read on the forward strand.
ATTTATAACACATTGATTTCATGTACATCCAAATTTTAAAATTTATTACTATTTCAATTCTATTCAAATTCTAACACATTGATTTCATTGTGCATGCCAAATTCTAAAACATTGCCTTTATGTACGTGCCAATTTTATTTATATTCAATTCAATGTAATTGTCAGTTTCAAATTACTATTTCTATTTCTATTTCTATTTCTTATTTTATTTCTATCTGGAAAAACACTTTAGAAATTGAAATAGAAACATCTAGAAATACAAATTACTCATGGCATAGATGATAATAATTTATTTAATTAATTAAGTTAATAAGTGGAAGAACCAAATTACTCATGGCATAGATGATAATAATTTATTTAATTGATTAAGTTAATAAGTGGAAGAACTCTGCATGTTAACTGCAGTATTTGTTCAACGGTTCTGAGGTTCCATACAACCATAATGACCTAATTTGAATTACCACTTTAACGTGTGTTCTCGTTGGCTACTTGTTAAATCTCTATCTCTATTTAGATAACTGATTTAAGTGAAAAAGTCAATTTCAACTCTTATTCTAGTTTCTTTTTATTTCAAATTCATTTTAAATTCGAGTTTCTATTTCATTTTCAATTTATTATTGTTCATATCAATTTGTCTTCAATGCAAAATTTAATTTTAAGTTTTTTTTTCAATCTTAATGTCTATTTCATTTTTAATTTGTTTGACTATTGATTTTTCAATGTCAACTTCTATTTTGACTTCAAGTTGTGCTACTTCAAATTATTTGCAGCTATTAATTTCTATATGCCATGATTTTAGTATTTATTCCATACCTTATATTTGTGTACTCTTTCAAATATTAGAAATTGATATTGAAACATGTCACCTACTATTATATTCAACTAACATATACATAATTGCTTATTTCATGGTACATATTAAGCTCAATTTCTATTTCTATTTCAAAGAGCAATTCTATTTTTTTTTTTTTTTTCTAACATGTTGATATAAATTTTAACGCATTTTTTTAAATGTACATGTAAATTTTTTAATAAACTGATTTCAATTACATATCAATTCTTTTTGAATTCTACTCAATTTTGAATACATTCATTTAAACGTACATGTCAATTTCTAATACATCGATTTCATGTACATGCTAATTTTTAAATTTTTTCTACTTCAATTATAATTTTTAGATTTATTTCAATATCCATTTAAATTTAGAATTAAAATATAAAAGTGTCATTCTATAAATTTCTCCATATATATTATCTCCATATATATATTACTACAACTTATTCAAAGGAGTAAGACAAAAAGTCATTCCGTAAAGTGCACACATGTCAATTGTGAAATTTTTTTAACGGTTCTGAGGTTCATACAACCATAAAGACCTAGTTTCAATGTGTGCACTTTGACTACTTTTTAACTCTCTAAGTGAAAAATTCAATTTCAATTCTTATTCCAGTGTCTTTCTATCTTGATTTCAATTCAAATTTCATTTTTAATTTCATTTTCATTTTTTTTAATTGTACATATCGATTTCTCTTAGATGCCAATTTTTTTT
>APFE030624410.1:163505-180690 GCA_000404065.3 Pinus taeda
CCGATTTTTTTTTTTTTTTGAATTTGGGTATCTTTTCGTAGGGAATCCAAATCTGCAATTTATTTCTGAAAATTTTGCATAGAAATTCTCATAACTTCTTTGCAAACTCTCGGCCCAAAAGAAATCTTGTTTTGATACCACGTAGAAAAAGCTATAGATTCACAAGCTCATGTAATCTACTAAAAAAGAGACAAGAATCTACTTCTACTCTTTACAGTGGAAACCCATAAACATCGAGCAAACAATAATCAATAGAGGAAGAGAACCAATGGCACATAACACAATAAATATCCGGGGAAAGCCACAGTTAAAAACCCCATTATTTATTTTGTATTGATTCGGAAAATCAAGATGAAATTAGAACGCTTGTTCTCTCCAAAACAATCCCAACACTCAGAAAATTCAATCTCCAACTCATAAGCAAGCTCAAGGCCAAATCTTAGCCAATTCACAAGCTCTCCAAGTCCCTATTCCAATGTGTAATTCCTATGAAGGTTAGCTTGTTTTTGAAGGGAAATAAAGCCTATAAAAATAGTGCAATCCCTCAAAGATCAGTTCCTCATTACATGCACTATCAGTGCAACTCAAAAAAATCTAAAACAAATAGTACATTTTCCCTGCACTCTAGTCTCAACTGGGTCTTTCTTAGAATCAACATGCATGGGTTTCTGATGGTAGAATCTTCAGTTAACTAGAGTAGCACTAATTAGGCCACTAGTGTCCCAACTCACTATTTACTCACTATTAGTTCCTAAAACTTATTGGAACTAATTTAACTGGACTTAACTCAATAAACTGAGTTAATTAATTACAACTCATTCGTAACTCATCCTTAACTCCTATAAGTTAGGAAGAACATATATATGTCTTCTAAAAGACTTCCAATTCGAATTTCCTAAATTAATTAAGTTAATTAAACTTAATTTCTTCTTTTCAAATTGCTATGAGAAAAGAATTCTATTTTAATTCACAGTTTAATTGAAGAAAAAATTAAACTGGAATTACTTGTTTCCATTTCTCAACAGTTTCAAATTTCTATTTCTATTTCTATGTCTATTTTTTATTTTATTTATATCTCCATTTACACCTTAGAAATTGAAATAGAAAAATCTAGATAGACAAATTACTCATTACATAGGTGATCACAACGTATTTAATTGATCAAGTTAATTAATGGAAAAACTCTACATGGCAACTGCAGGATTTGTTCAACAATTCTGAGCTTCCATACAACCATAATGACCATGGAAACTTTTAGGGGCTAATATTCGGAGGTGGGCTAATTTTCCATGATTTTTCAAAAAAAAAAGGATTTGCCAATTTTCAATTTTTTATAAAAATGATTCACCCAAATTTTAGAGTATAAAATTATTTTACCTTAAAAATCGCTAAAATTATATAGAGGGTATATATAAAATCATTATAAATTTGAATAATTTTACAAATACATCAATAAATTTTTTATAAATAATGAATCCATACATGTGAGGATAGTTTTAGATAGAGGAGGAATGACCTATTATAGACTTTTGTGAACCCAACGTTTCGAACTACCAAGTGAGTCCATCATTAGGGGATGCGTCAATAGATATTCTCCAGATTTTAATGATTTATCCAAGAGCTAGTTTGCATATTAGGGATTAGTGACATTCGCCAATGTTTTTAAACTTTAAAATAATTTTCCATCCTTAAAATTTTGACATGTGTGCTCTTTTACTACTTGTTAACTCTCTCTTTACATAATATATTTAAGTGAAAAAGTTAATGTTAATTCCTACTCCAGCTCTTTCTATTTTGATTTTAATTTAAATTCAAATTTTTATTTCATTTTCAATACATTATTGTACATATCAATTTCCATTAAATGCCATTTTTATTTTTATTTTTTATTTCAATGCCAGCATCTATTTCATTTAAATTTGATTGACTATTGATTTTTCAATGTCAATTTCTATTTTTACTTCATGTCTTGTTGCATTGAATTATTTTGACTATCAATTTCTATATGGCATGATTTTAGTCTTTATTTCAAAACCATAATTTTTTGTACTCTTTTACATATTAGAAATTGATACAAAAACATGTCACCTACTATTCTAAAAACATACATATACATAATTGTTTATCTCGGTATCCGCATTAAGCTCAATTTCTATTTCTATTTCAATGTGAGCTTCTATTTTTATTTCAATCTCTAATCTGTTGATGTTAATTTTAGACACATTGTTTTTAATGTATATGTGAATTTTTAACACATTGATTTTACTGTACATCTCAATTCCATTTCAATTCTATTCAATTTTGAATACATTAATTTAAATGTACATGTCAATTTGTAACACATGTATTTTATGTACATTCCAACTTTTAAAATTATTTTTGTTTCAACCCTACTCAAATTCTAACACATTGATTTCATTTCACATGTCAAATTCTAAACATTTCCTTCATGTACATGCCAATTTTTATTTATATTCTTTTCAATGTCAATTCCAAATTCAAAATTCAATTTCAATTTCAATTTATTATTTTTTTCTATTTCCATTTACAGTCTAGAAATTGAAATAAAAACTTCTAGACATACAAATTGCTCATTACATACATGATCACAACTTATTTAATTGATTAAATTAATAAGTGGAAAAACTCTACATGTCAAATGTCGTATTTTTTTGAGGTTCCATATAACCTTATGGACCTAGTTTCAATGTCCACTTTTGACATGTGTTCTCTTTGAATTCTTGTTAACTCTCTCTTTACATAACTGATTTAAGTGAAAAATTCAAGTCAATTTCAATTCCTATTCCAGTTTCTTTCTATTTCAATTTTGATTCAAATTTCAATTTCTATTTCATTTTCAGTTTATTATTTTACATATCAATTTCTATTCAATGTCATTTATAATTTTAAGTTTTGTTTCAATTTCAATGTCCATTTCAATTTTAATTTCCTTGAATATTGATTTTCAATGTCAATTTCTATTTTTACCTCAAGTCATGTTGCATTGAATTATTCGAAGTCCTTTGTTGCTTCTGGAGTCCATGAAAATGCATCTTTCTTCAAGTGTTGTTAGAGGTGCTGTTATTCTCCCATAATTCTTAACAAACTTGTGATAATACCCTGTCAACCCGAGAAATCCTATGCACAGTCCTCTTAAAAAATACAAAGGCGAAAGAAGAGAAAGGCTTCTTGCGCAAAGAGGTGAAGCATACAACTCCACCGGGGTACTAACGAGGCTCATTAGTAGTGGAGCAATGTGTGTGTTCCTGCGTGACTCCACTGGGGTTCTGTCCAGGGCTGCTAGTAGCAAAGCAACACCAGAGATGAAAACTTATACTCTGAAAATCTTCAACTTGTGAGCCAAACTACCCTTCTTGATTTTGAAACACTATGATCAAGTTGAAATTTTGTTATGTTTGACTAAGTTGGCAAGAGGTGAACCATGTGTGTCCATGGGGTAAGTGGGGAAGCCGAAGTAACTCGCACAGCAATTCAATACTCCCCGAAAGACCAAGGCCTTGTGTTGTCAATGAACCAAAACAGAGAAGCTGGAGTTCTATGATTGTGTCACCAAGTGTTATAGTGGCTGCAACACCCTCCAAAATTTTGGCCCGCATCCAATTTCGGAGCCTCCTTTGAGAGTTTAACTTGATGTTTGCACGCACTCGAGTTCACCCCGTGAGCTCGTGTGAGTCTTTGCACCCACTTTGTTTGATCGTTCAACAGAAAGATTTTGCATGTTGGTAACCATTAGAGGAAATTTCAACTCAAAAATAGCCACTTAAGAAAAAATTAAGAAATTAATAAAATAATGTCATGTAAACAATTTTTTAATATATCATTTTTATTATTTTACTGTTATTAAATTACCCAAATAAATGTGACATTTACCAAAATAAAAATATATATAATTTATCTTTAAATTAATTTATTAGCACAAGATTTAATAAAAATTTAAATTAAAAAAAAAAACAAATTTTTAAAATGAAAAGTACCTTGAAAAAAAAAAAATTTATGAAAAATTGAAAAAGTAAGACGTCATTTTAATTAAATACCATATAATTATATTAAATTAAAGTTTATTAACGCAAGATTTAATAAAATTTGAACTTAAAAGTGAATTTAAAATTAAAATTAAGGCAAATTAAATTAACCATTAAATCCATTATTTCAAAATTACAATATAATATAATATATAATATTATATATATATAGATAATATATATAAGATATATTATATATAAATAATTATGTTACCAAAAAAGGAAATTTAATTTAAAATTCAAGTTAGTTACACGTCAATAAAAATAGCATCGATACTATAACTTTTATAAAATAAGACATTAATTTTATTTTTAATATTTAATGTAGTTTTGAGTCACTTGGGGACCGCTCATGCTTAAGATAGGTAAATTATATTAATAAAAAAATTTCCAGTGCCTCGTCACACCTGTATCTCTTTTGAATTTTAAAGGATTTTGATTGGATTACATATTATGACATGGAAATTCAATGTTAATATTTTAAATCAAATTTCCTCTAATGAACATCATGCTTGCGACCATGTTCTGGTTGTACACAAGGTCTCTGCTTCGTGTGTACAGTCTATGATTCACTACGTAAACATATGTCGCACTCACAAACAGAGTCGTATGCACTGTCATGCAAGTGTCATCACGGTTGTCCAACGATCAACCACAAGCGTCGCGCTTGTCGACTTGCACTATCGGTCGGTCGGTCATGTTGATCATGTGTGTTTGGATGGTTTGAATCGTCTCGTGTCAAGTCATGTAAGTGTGTGTTTGCAAGATCGTGTATGCACCTTTTCACTTGCTCACACACTTAGTCGTTTTGTTTTGGTTCTGATGGCTAGATCACCCTCTAATAGTCAGACCTTCACCCCACCATCAACTCGATCAACTATCACCCAGAACAGTGCAAAAACACCAAGCAATTCATTTCAAGTTGCGTTGCTCGCAAGCTCATCGATCAGCCCTCATGCTATTCAACTGAATAGTTTGAACTAGAAATCACCCAGGTACTAACTCCCCTCAAAAATTGTGCAAAGGCTATAGACCATGCTCTCTCTGCTGACTAAGAAAATTGCACAGACAGGCCAGACAAACACCCAATGCCCATCCCTATCTCCCTCAGAAAATTGCATAGTTTTCCCAGCCAACAGACAAGTCAGTCTGCTTGCTACTCACATGGAAAAATGCGGATATTTCATAAGCAAGCCCTATGCAACCCAACAGTCTACACAGCTTAGAAACGCAGAGGTGATCAACAGACTAGCCTCCTAGCATCAGTGTAATTTTTCCCTCCAGCAACTCCCAGCAGCCTGCTGCCAGCTCCCTCCAAGAATTACGCATTTTTTTATGCCAAGCTCCCACAACCTCCTGCTAGTTCCCTCCAGGAATTGTGCAGTTTTTGTTGCCAAGCTCTTGCTACCCACTCCTTCCATAAATTGCGCAAATTTTGCCTACCTAGCCTTCCTGCAACCCAGATTTCTCCTCCCAAAAGTTGTGAAGATTTGTCCTCTAGCTGAGCCAGATCCCATAAACAGTCACTGCCAATTGAGATTGCCTAACACCATCTCCCAGTGAATTCTATGCAGTTTTCACTAGTAGTACCCAGAGCCCGCATCCTAGCTCGAAAATTTCCTTACACAATTTCGTAACCTTGTCTTCTCTACTGGTGACTTGCATCCGAAATGATCATGCATCCTGGTAGACTAGGAGGTTTATGGATTTGATGTCGTCTCGTCATGAGTGACTGCAAATACAGGTACGTGAATAAACATGGCGAAATGAAGGATGGGATGAACAAGGGGAGTACATGCAAAACGACATGTTCGCAAACGAATGAACAAACGATGCATGCAAAGGGATGTGTTCACAAACGTACGATCATGCAAAGATGTGTTCGCGGATGGACAGATAGACGAACATGAAAAGATGTGTTTGCAGACAGAAGGACAGACGAACATACACATTTCACGAACGTACAAACGTGTCAAGCATACCAACATACAAGCAAGGAGCAACGTGTGAATGCAACATCAAGTGAACTCAACGACCATAAAAGACTTCATGCACCTTGCAATGTGGAGGTGCAGTTGTGAAACACCATGAGGACATCCATCACCCAACAGCACTCCAGCTCAACATGCACACCAACAACAGCATGAATGTACCAACCCTATCATGTTGAGCCTTTTCGTGAGTCATGTCGTCCACATCCCTACTGTGGGCCATATGGTTGATCAATGTAATGTAGCGTGGAAGTCCAAGAGACCCACTTGTCATATGAAGAGTCATGTAAAGTTGAAAGGTCATGGAAGTCAAATAGTCATGAGGGAAGTCAAACAGTCACAAGGTTTAGTTTCACCCTTGGCTATAAATACCCCCTCATTTGTACAGCAAAGGAATTTTCACCTTGGCTCCTCCCATATAGCCTTGAGAGTATGTTTTATTTTCTTTGAGGAGTAAGTAGTGGCTCCAAGGCCCCTCCCATAGGGTTAGTGATGTATGGTGTATCAACGTGTCTTGGAACTTTCACTTAATTCATAAGCCTGCTAAAAGGCCAGCACATTTTCACACGTGTTGTAATTGTTTGTAATATTCGTCTTGAACACTTTTAATGCATGTTGCTTTAACCTGTGTTTAACACTTGGCTTCATTCAACTGTTCTAATACATATATATTAATGAAAATGTGTTGTATAAGTTGTTAACAATGTCCTTCCTGTGTTGGTTACCTCCGAGACATTAGATAGAACCTTTCATGTAAACTTACTATAACAACCATCACACTCGTGTGGATTTCCCACTAAGTGTTATGCATGTTATCTTCCCTTGTGTGTTGTGACTTCGGCATCCGTGTGGATTCCTGCTCTGGAAGCTGCACACGTCGTGTTGTGTTGTGTGTTCCTAAGAGAGTTGGGTTTCCTCACATCTTACTTGGGACTCATTCTCACGCTGTCTCTTTCCGGTGAAAGAACCTTGACACAAGTAACACTATCAATCATGAGGCACACGAACCTCACTACTCGAAGACAAAGCAGACCACTCTCTTGTGCAGACAAGCAAGAGGTAAGGCAAACATTTAAGATAATGGCAACCAAGCCATCATGCGGGATGGGACTCTCACACCAAACAGTGTGAGGTCTACTTGGGATTTCATACCATTGTGATCCCTTGAATGTTGGTGGGTCCAGCATCATCAACAGTCCCCATGAGAATTGAACCTTCCCCAACAATGAAAAACTCCTCGCTTTCCACCAATATTATATAATTTACAAACATTGAACAAATAACTTACTAATTTTTAAATCAATGACAATAAAATAAAAACAGACAAATTTTCAAGTAATAACATTATATTATATTTAAATAATTACTTCTTTCAAGCTTTAATAAATCAATTTCAATAAAACAAGTTCATGAAATATATAATTTCTTTATAAAAAAATAATGTATCACAAATAAAAAATAATCATATCTATATAAAAATTTGAATTAAACCAACATATATCCATCTTAATTCCAAATCTACTGAACGAGGGGAATCAAATCTCTCAAGATGCAAACTACTTTTTTAGTGCAAAACTTGAGAAAAAGTTTGCCCCTCCAAATTTTCTTCTTGTCATGGTTAAGATGGATCTATGTTGGTTCTTAATAATATTATTTATATTATATAACTTTCACATTTCTATATTTAAAAGTATCATCTTTCTTAATCTTATTAAAACCTTAATTTACCCTCTATATAATATCCATGGAACGTTTTTAGTAATAGTGAGATAGAAGGTTTAGATATATTGCAAAAGCAATTATAACATTTTTGCTTTTAGGTTTAATTAGAAAATAGCATAAAATTAAATTGAAACAAAATATTTTGAAAGTAATATGAGTTATGGTTGGTGGGCATGTGGTAATGATAAACCATGTTATTGTAAACAAGTTAATAAAATACATAATAAAGTGGGAGTGAATAAACATGGTTAAGGATCTTGTTATATTGCAAGTTTTTTATAAGTACCAAGTTTTTATGTACCTATTAGTTAAATTGAAATATGGTTACCAAATTATTATTTTTTTTTATCAAGAGTAGGACCTTATATTAATCTACCTAATAATACATAATTTACATGTAGCACACCCGCTCTATGAGATTTCAATAGGCAGTAGGGCAAGCAAAATTCTGAACCACGCACCTAAAACCATGAGAAGCCTGAACAAGAAAACTGGGGAGTTCCAACCAAACACTTTGGACAAAAAGAAAGTAATAGACCATTTGGTCATACTGTTGTGCACCAAATGAAACCCTAAGCACCTTGGAAGATGGGTCCACCGATCTGAGGCCCACAAAATGCCACAAGTGACCCGTTGAGGGTCCACAAGATTGCCACCAAAGACCAGCTAAAAACAACAGTAGGATTGTAGGGTCGCCGACCGTGCGACCCGACCTACCAGGAACCAACGTAAACACACTGAAAACGGGCCAACATCAAACCACACAAAAAACCTTTCTTACGGACCCGAAGAAAACTTTATGCCATCTCTCTAAACTTTTTTGGGTCTGAAATTCCAAACCAACTTGCCCGATCACATCTCCACCGTTGATCACCTGACCTGGATCCAACGGTCTTCGTAGATATCAGGTGGACAAGTAGTGCGAGGATTAACCACCCGATAAGAGTGGTTTCCCTCGCCTTCTTGCTGCTACATGTCGCACGAAGAGTGGAATCAGGGGCCATCCTCAAAAAACCAGATACCACTTGAACCCCGCCCGATAAACCACTTGTGTTTTTAGAATCAATCGCCTCGTGGAAAAGCATGCGCACTCTTTCACCAAGCGATAGTCATTAATCAAGTCCATCGGACGGTTCTTGAGCCTTTCTCCCAAATTCTCTACCAAACACCATCTAAAATATATGAAAATGGACGACCAACCTTGTGGTACTTCCCGAGTCAGTCCTTTCGCCACACATCCGATGGAATACTGAGCTTTGGATTGCGGCCAATACCAAAATGGGCAAACAGTTTAGGGTTCTCTATCCTCCTGCCTGTCTCTTGAATCACTTTGATCCATTCTGTTAATCCATAGCTCCATATCTTTATTCACCTGACAAAGACAGTCCTCCAACAGTTTGCATGGGGGTAACATATCCCAAATATATCGCGAATCCATGTCCATATTGGTGACTCCTTCGTTTGCCAAATGATCCGCTAACATGTTAGCTTTCCTTTTCACATGGACAAATCTGACAGTTTTTAAGGTTTGCAGGTGGGAGTAGATAAGTTGAAAGACCTACAAAAGTTTCTAGTGCTTCAACACTTTATTTGGAGAAGTTCCATTGCAAATTTTCTTGGCTGCTCTAATAATCAATTATGAATCTGCTTCAATGATAACATTATGTAAATTTGAATCCACCAATATTTCCAAGCATTGCTCTAGTGTCATGAGCTCCACTATGTTATTAGTGGCCTTCCCCAAGTGGCCATGGAAGATCTTATTTATTTGACCCTGATCATCTTTTATAGCAACCCCAAAGCCAGCTAACCCTGGGTTGCCCTTAGATGCTCCATCTATATTAACCTTTAAGAAACCATAAGGAGGAGGCTTCCAAATATTAATATCTGTATTTATTTGGCTCACTCCCTTAATTATGCCCTATGAGCTTATGGACTACAGACCCAAATGAAGTATAATACTCACCTCTTGGGGTAGAGGAGGATCCTTAGGAAGTGTCCTCAACAAGCTTCTTACTGTGTCTTTGAGTTGCCTTAGAATTTGGTCAATTATGAGTTGGGACTTGCTGGCTTTGTTTTTGAAGATCCGACTATTGCGCTCTTTCCAAACATTCTAGATAACAAAGCCTGGATCAAGAATCCAAGCTTTATTAATAATTTCATTCCCTGAGAAGTGTTTCCTCTAGTTCTTCAAAGTGTTGGATATGCTGAGTGTGTCCCTATCTGTTTGTCTAAAGATTGAGGCCACCGAGTCCCACACATTGGATGTGAAAGGACAGAGGTTGAGTAGGTGTTCCATCGTCTCCTCATGTGAGCCACAAATATAACATTTGGAAGGACCAGTGAAACCTTTTTCTTAGGAGATTCTCCCAAGTCAATATTTTCCTTTGATGCACTAGCCAAATGAATAACTTTATTTTCATCCAGTGGGGGCTCTGCCATAGTTTCTTCCAGACTTGATCAGGATTTAGATAGTTAAATCCTGTAACCTTCGGTGTTAAAGTTACCTTCAGTGTTCTTTCCCCATCTTAATTGATTAGGTGAGGAGGATACCAGAATCCTTCTATGCTCTAGATCCTGGGTGAGAGCATTTGCCTGCGCCTTCAAAGGACTTTCATCACTGTGGCCTAGATCCTTCCAATTCCTCCATTTTCCATTATTCCTTTCCTAGTCCCAGAAGTCTCTTACCATAAGTAGACATTTTTTATCTGTGTCACTCTTGAGAGTTGCTAATTCATCCTTATATAGGTTTGGTTCCTGTTTCCAGTTGTCCTCCAAAATAGTGCTAGGTTCCCTCCTCGAATTTCCTAGAAACTATGTTGCTGAACAATACCTTTATTTTCGCAGGCAAGGTTCCAAATACGGGAGCCCCTGATTTTCCCTGACATTCTAATGTGATCCTTCTCCTACCAATACTTGGCATATTTTTGTTTCCAAAGCTTAGCCCAGGGAGTTGTCGACTCCTTGATCCATCGCCACCAAATTTTGGCTCCCGAAACTCTGTTGAGGGTTTTAGGGTCATGAAGCCCCAAGCCACCATGGCTTTTGGGCTTGCAAATCTTGTCCTAGGCTACTAAATCCCACTTATTTTTCACTTCTCCTCTGCCCCACAAAAAATCCCTTTGTATGCTCCTAATCTACTGCTTAATACCTTGAGGAGTAGGAAGAGCAAAGAACATGAAAATGGGAATTTCCTTCAAGACCGCCTATGTGAGCACAAGGCGTCGTGCCAAATTTAGTGACCTTCATGTCCATTTTATGACCTTTTCCTGAAGCTTATTTATTATAGGCTCCCACACTTTCTTGCTTAGAGGTTTGTTAGTAAGAGGTATGCCAAGATATTTGGAAGGTAGTTGTTCCCTTTGAAACCCAAGAACTCTGGTAATGTTTCTCTGAATAGCAATGTTAGTGTTAAAGAAAAAAAACTTTGGATTTGTTGAGGCTTACCTCTGTCCCTGCTGCCATAGCAAATTCATTTAAGATGTTTTTGATTGCTCTGGCTTCCTTGAATGTGGGTATGCCCTGCAGCATTGTGTCATCTACAAATTGTTGATGAGTGTTTTCCACTCCATCCAAGGTGAGTTTGATACCTTGGATTCATCCTTCAGCATTTTCCATTTTGATCCCTCTGCCTAGCCCTTCCATCATGAGAACGAAGAGGAAAGGTGAGAGCGAAACTTCGTGTCTAAGACCTCTAGAGGGTGTGTAGGTTCTTGATGGAGCTCCATTAAACATTATGGAAAAACTGGTCGTGGTGACTAGTGCCATAACCCATCTTATCCAATTTTAGTTGAAGCCATAGGCTCTTAGAATTTCTCTTATATAAGACCAACTTAGCTTGTCATAGGCTTTCTCTAGGTCCAATTGAATTATCATACCAGTTTGTTTGTTGCTTTTGGGAAAGTGTGCCACCTCATGAGCTTGGATGATATTGTTGAGGATTTGTCTTCCTTCCACATAGCTTGTTTGCTCCTCCGAGATGAGAGATGGTAGAAGGGGCTTGAGTCTATTGGCTATCACTTTGGAAATAATTTTATACACCACATTACACAAGGCAATGATATAAAACCATCAGGAGTCATGGCATTTTCCTATTTTGGGATCAAAGATATGAAGGAAGCATTAAGAGCCTTCAAAACCTTTTTGAATTTTCTTAAGTCTTCCACAACCTCAAGGATATCCTGTTTGACTATTTCCCAGCAGGCCTTGAAGAAGTCTACATTGAACCCATCCGGGCCTGGTGCTTTTCCATTTTGCATTTCATTAATCACTTCACTGACCTCCTCTTCTGACACTAGCCTGTTAAGATTATGGTTATCCTCTCTGGTAACCAGCTGAGGGATATGCTGAGTGAATTGGTCAATGAACCTAGATCTATCCTCAGTGGCTCCTCTGCTATCTTTAGGAATTGTTGTACAAGGACAGATTCCATATCGTTGTGAGAGACAAGGTCAATCCCTTGAGAATATTTGATTTTTATGATTCTGTTGTGTGCCTTTTGAGCCATGGTGGATTTATGAAAGAATTTTTTATTTCTTTCTCCCTCTATAATCCATTATATCCTTGATTTCTGTCTCCAGAAAAATTCCTCTTGCAAGCAGCGATCTTTCCATTCTTCCTGCAGAGAGTTAGTTAGCTTTTGCCACTCTTCAGTGAAGCCATTTGTGATGTTGATCTAATTGATCTCTTGGAGCTTCTACTCAACTTCTCTTTTGCCTTTGAAGATATCACCAAATTCCTTTTTGTTCCAATCTTTAAGTCTGGATTTGATATGTTTAAGTTTCTGTTGGAGCATGAACATTTTGGTGCCTTGAATGTTCAATTCCTCTCTCCACCATTTGTCAATGTTACAGGTGAATTTAGAGTGAGAGAGCCAGACATTTTCAAACCTGAAAGGTTTGTTTCTTGTTTTGCCCATAAAGGTGGCTTCCAGCTATACAAGCCATTGGTCTGATCCTCCCAAGAGTAGAATAGAGGTTGTCATGGCAGGCCCTGTGAGAAGGAGGTCCTCTAAAATAATAAATCTATCAAGTTTGGAGGCAACTTGAGAAGCCCCTCCCCTCTTGTTGTTCCATGTGAAGGTTCCATTTATTGTTTCAGTGTCCACTAGCCCCATGTTCATAATGAAGTTTTGGAAGGCCCTAGAGTCTCTGTCTAGCTGTCTAATACCACCTTTTTTCTCTGAAAGAAATTTTATCATATTGAAATCTCCTACAACGATCCAGAGCATATTGGGGTGTCTTGCTCTTAGATCCTCAAGGGATATGAGAAGCTTGAGTTTGTATGCTTGCTTTTGAGGTCCATAAACATTTGTGATCATGTATATCTCATTGTCACCTACAGGTTGACATACCAAATAAAGATAGTTCCTGGATGCTTCAGCGTCCAGCATACCAAATTTTTGTGGATGCCACGGAGTGAGAATCCCCCTCACCAAGTTTTTTGCTTTAACCTCTAGATACTCATACTTGATTAGCCATTTATTATTAATTTCTCTTATCTTATCCATCGAACATTTTGTCTCCTGAATGAAAACCATATCTAGTTTTTCTTCTTTAATTTTGTTACTGATATTTCTTTGTTTCCTTCTATTTCCTATGCCTCTAATATTCTAGGTTGTAAGCTTCATTAAGAAAGGTTAGTAAAGGAATAACTGGTGATTGTGCCTGTATATTCTCCATCATTTTGACCCCACCGTGCTCTTGGCTTTCATGATTTCTTTTGACTCCAGCTCTCTTCGATTGTGATCTCCATAGAAAGAGCTGTTGTACTCTGTCATACTCCTCTTTTGGTAGGGAGTCCACTCCTGTGATCATTCCTTGCTCCAGAAATTTTTCTAGATCTAGATTTCTCCTATCTAAAATCTATTGTAGTTCATGGTCCTCCATTCCCGCTTCACATGGAGTCATCTCATGGTCCCTACTTATCTCCATACTACTTGGTATATCATCCTTTTGCTGGTTGTTTATTGTGATATCCTCCATGTCAGCTACCTTTTCTTGCTCCTTGATTATGTTCTCCATGTCCTAGACTGTATCCTTGTTCCCCTCTTCTTCCTCTAGGATCTTGAAACTGTTGTCTTGAATGTCTATCCTCATTTATCTTCTTTTGTGGACGTTTACCACCTTTCCCTTTACCCCCAACCTTGGAGAAGCCCTCGTGATTTCTATCCACAGTAGTTTTCACATTACCTTCCATATTGATTGTTGGGAAGTCTCTGAATAAATTCCCATGTTCATGGCATTTGCAGCACCTAAATGGGATGCGCTCATAGTCCACAGTCTGCACCCATTCTTCATCATACACTTCTAAAATTATCGCTTCAGGAAGGGCTCCCGAGAAGTCCATTTCCACACATATTCGAGCGAAGGAGGTGTATTTTCCTTTCAGAGTCGCCTCTGAGATCTTTAGAAAATGCCCCAACTTGTTGCCTATTGTCTTCAGAGATTCTAGTAGCCAATAATCTAGAGGAAGGGAGTATAGCTAATCCATACCGGTACCAATGTGAATGTTTCTTGTTCCGGGACAAAGTTCATCATCCATGGTCACATGTAGAGTC
Organism: Pinus taeda; assembly: GCA_000404065.3. Classification (NCBI taxonomy): domain Eukaryota; kingdom Viridiplantae; phylum Streptophyta; class Pinopsida; order Pinales; family Pinaceae; genus Pinus; species Pinus taeda. The sequence goes on from APFE030624410.1 coordinate 177,821, forward strand.
CTGTAGCAGCATAGAAATATGGCCCCCCTTCAAACACTCTATCTTTATCCTCTAGGCTCGTGAACACCACTATGAAGAAGCCCTTAGAACCTAGATGGAGGTGTATTTCCTCCTTTTGCTTCCAATGGCTCCTTATCCAGATTTGTAGTGCCCTCTCTGTCACCCATAACCCCATGAATTTACATATGATCGCACGTGTCGTCATATGATCCCTGTGCGCTTGAAGCACTAGATTGCTCAATATGACCCGAGGAATAATGCTCGCCTTAGGTTCGCAGACCCCAGTTATCCTTATGGAAGTAGGTTTTTCACTACTGCCTCCATTCTCCTTTTCCTTACTTGTTTCCTGTTGATCCCCTTCTTGTTCCTACAATTCATTTCTTCCCAATGCTCCCTTGCTTCTTGCCTTTGATACCTTCTCCAGAGGTTTTTTGAAATGCTTCTTTCCCGCACCCTTGCTTATGTCTATAAATACCTAATTGTAGGAGGGAGCAACACTCCCCTTGCGGGTCCCGCCATGGTACCCAAAGTCAAAACCCTAGCGCCAACTCCAACCCTGGCTCAAGTTGCAGTTCCGATCTTCCTAGTCTTCCTGTTTTGACCCAATTCACCAAATGATTATTTTAATTTATATAGTAAAATGGGTTTTAATTTATAGCTATTAATTGATATGTATATTTTAATGTGATATGTACATTACAATTTTCTTTTATCTAAAAAATATTCATAATTTTATTAATAAAAGCAACATTACAATATAACAAATTAAATTTTATTACTTTTAACTCTTTATTATTAATTGAACCAACATGTGCATCATTTATTATCATTATGTTGTTACTTTTTAAATATCAAATTATTAATTTATATAACAATTTAAAAATTAATATAAAGGTAAGTAAATCATATTAATAACAAACATTTTAAAATATAAAAATTTCACATGTTTTAAAAGTGAGCAATGTTGGAATAGAAGGCGCTCTAGAAAGCTCTCTGCTGAGCTAGGTTTTCAGCCTAGCCATATACAACAAATATTACAATATAAAATAAATTATTAAAACTTTTAACTGCTTTTATTATTAATTGACACAGAAATAGATTGCACATTTTATTATAGTTGTTACTTTTTAAATATAAATTTATTAATGTAATATAAAATTATATAAAATAAGTAATCATGATTATCTAATATAAAACATCTAAATATTAAAAATTCACATGTTTTAGAAAGTGAGATAACCAATTTGAATAGAGGAGCTCTAGAAACTCTTGTGTGGGCTAGGTTTTCATCCTAGCCATACAATCATTTAATTAAATTTTCTTAAAATAATTTTAAGTTCAAATTATTAAAAACCATGGAGAAGAAAATCGAATTTATTACACTATTTATAAAAAAAATCAACCTACCTATAACTCAAATAGCTTTTTACAGTTATAATAAAATCAATAGCTTTAAGAAAGTAGATATTTTTAATTGTATTTCAAAATATAAAACATTATAGTTATTAAGTAGTCTTTGAATTGAAGTTCATAAGATAATTAGGCTTTAAGTTTTAAAAATAATATTTTAATTGAAGTTAATGAAGTAATTTCAACTTTAAATAAAACATTACTGAAAAATTGGAAATTATAAAAATTTTAATTATATGTATTCATTACGGACCTTCATGAAACAGTTTTTAACTTATTTTGAAAGAAAATAAAAATTCCTATTATAGTTTTAAAAATGTTCATATCATAAATCGTAATTAAAATTATATATAATAATTAAAACTTATATGTTAAAAAAATGTTTAATTAATCATATAATATTAAATTAAAAAATTTATAGTTTTAAAATTGTTTTAAAGCGAAATGTTAGGAAAAGGAAAGAGTCTAGACAACCTGGCTGGTTAGCCCCTAGTCCATTCCCATCCTTTAATTAAAAAAAAAAAAAAAAAAAAAAAATATGAATTTATTAAACTACATATAAGTCAAATCCCTTTTTCCTATTATACATCAAAATATTAGTTAAGTAGTCTTTTAATTAAAGTTCACAAAATAATTTCTCTTTAAATTTTATTATAAATATTCAAACTAAATTATATTAGAGAACAAGTAAATCTTTAATCAAAGTTAATGATAATTTCTAGCTTTGAATAAAAATTATAAAGAAAATTGAAATTATTAAGAATATTTTAAAATATGTGCAAACACCTAGAACTCAAAACAATTTTTTTAATTATTTTGAAATAACAAAAAAAATCTTATTAATTTTTGAAAAGTGCATATCATAAGTTAAATAAATGTAAATAAATCATATTCATATAAAACATTTAAAATTCACATGTTTAGAATTTTTTTTTAAATGAAAGCAAATGGAGACTGAAAAGCCTTAGCCATCCAATCCTTTAATTAAATTTTCTTATTTCAAATTCGAATTATTTAAAATCATGGAGAATAAAATTGAATTTAGAACACTATTTATAAATTATAATTTGAACTTCCTATAAGTCAAATCTCTTTTTCCCATTATAAGTCAAATCCCTTTTTCCCATTATAATAAAAGCAATAGCTTAACAAAATACATATTTTTAATTGTAATTCAAAATATAAAACATTTTAATTATTCATCGGAGTGTTTTAATTGAAGTTCATAAAATAACATTTTAATTATTCATCAGAATATTAACTGAGTAGTGTTTTAATTGAAGTTCACAAAATAATTTTGCTTTAGATTTTATTATAAACTATTTAAATTAAATTGTAATCTTTTAATTAAAGTTCACTAAATAATTTCAACTTCAACTAAAGGTGATGAAAAATATTGAAATTATTAAAAATATATTAATGTATGTGTGGCTACAATTGAAATATATATTTAATTATTT
>APFE030624410.1:193730-204042 GCA_000404065.3 Pinus taeda
AATTATAAACATTTTATCTAATTAATTACATATAATAGTAACTTAACTTTAAGGTTACAGTGAGGCATGAGATTGGTATATGAGACTCACTTGTTTTTGGGACAAAGTACTTGCTTTTGTACATATATTTGACTGTTTAAAGTCTACAAAACTGTACATATTCTACTCCCCTCTGGATTTGAACCTATGACCTTTCACGGGGAAACACTTGTATCCAATGGACGAGATAATTTAAATAAGAAATAATTTAGATTTTATTTCTTGTTTTCTTCATTTGGCCAAATGATTTTATATAAACTTACAATCAATCCATGTAATAATACACACACGGAATGGTTCGGAAAATGTTAAATAATGCTCATGCAAAAACTTGAAGGTTAGAATTCCACAACTAACTACCCACGGTTATGCTAAAACACTAGAGAAGGCTCGTTGTCATGTTCCACATTAGTGTCTCATCACTTCCCCCGTGGTCGAAGAATGAAACCATGGAAGACAAAATTGTTCATTCTACATGACTATGGAACATGGTTTTTTTTTCCAATAACTAGTTGGGATGCTACTATGTGTCAGACGAAATAGAGACTGGAGGTGTGGGTAAGTGAATGTGGTTTATCAATCTCCAAAATATCAAAATATCGAAGGTTTCTATGCAAATTTAGCGCTTGCGTGAGATAATTCATAAATAATGAAAGGATTGGTGTAACATCAGAGTTGGTAGTAGGGATAAGTTGAAAGCTAGTAGGTTGGGCTAATTTTGGAGCCATATAGAAGGAGTGAAGTGATGGCAACATTGTACAAATCTAATGGAAATGTAGCCAAGCATCTTGGATATCATGTTTTTCAAGGTATGTATTAAAGAGTGTCATTGTTTTGTCAATTATTTGTGGTTGTGTTGTGATTTTGAGTATTATTTTCTCCAAAGTAAATAGCATATGTAAGTGTGGTTCACTAACTACTCATCATTCATTGTCAAGATATGCATTTTTAGTTGTTCAAGAAATTCATATATATTCATATATATATTGCACATGGGTAGCTTGCAAATGAATTAAAAAGTGTTGTAATATTTGCACTCTTCCAATGCAACACAATAGGGAACACATTATATCCAAAAACTAGTGTGCCTCAAAAAGTTTGAGTAGCCTAAAAGTGAAATAAATTGTATCTAGACCCTAAAAAATATAACTTGTCCTTGATGTATTACATGAAGTAGAATGATAACTGTTAGCGCTTGAATTTGCCTCAGGCTGAAGAAGGTGAAACTCAAGGTAACATTAAACCACTTAGCCTCGTAGCTAGCCCTACGCGGCAGGAGAGGGCTCTCTCCGGTCTATCTCAGCTAAAAGTTTTCTAAAAGGGTCTGAGATGACTTTTAAAGAAACTGATTTTAGGCTAGTAAATTGATAAAAAAAAAGGGGTTTTTAATAAATAATGGGATTTTTTCTGGGCTGCATGGGGCAAAGGCACAGCTTTGAACAAAGAAATGTAATCAGAAACACAAATTATCCCCTGAAGCAAGGTAGGCAAGAAATTTAACATCAAATTGAGATTAAATGGAATGGCAAGACTGCTAAGGAGCTGACAAGGGCATAGAGGATGAATCTTTGTCAAACAGAAGAAAACATTAAATATGAACAAACTTATAAGCAGAGCATAAAATATTATGAATTCTACCTAAACACTTCATTTGTTCAATTGGAAATGATCATGAAGTGAAATAAAAACATAACAGGTTACATATGAAACAGAAGAAAAACTTATGCTAAATTGTCATACCACAGAAATCTCAAGGGTCAGAACTGTATTTTTCATTAAGTCTCTGTCAAAGACTGTAAAATGAAAGCTATGTTATCCACCAGCTCTCAGAACTCTCCTTCTACTCCCTTTTACAAAATGATTTTTCATACATTAAATAAAACTATGCTAAGGGAAAAACAAATCGGCCCCAATACAAAGGATTTGTTTTATCATCATTAATAAATAAAACTAAAAAAGAAACAATCAGCACTTCTGAAGATAGAATAGCGCTCCTTCTACTCGAATTCGCTGAATCTGATGAAGAGGCAGCATTACATGTGTCAATCCCATTTATTGAAGATAAACATAAGCAATTGAATCTTGTATGCCAGTTTGCACATTCTGGAAATTATAACTGCGCCCCAAATCTCTGGAAATGCGTTGGCCATTCAAATAAGGAAATCTGAAGTCATAAATAGTAAATTGAATCCTATTCTTTTGCTTATGATTGATATTCTGTGTTTGTTTCGGGTCTTTACTTTTCACCTTTCATTGCCAGGTTAGGTTTTCCATTTGAATAACACCGATTTTTAATAAAACTAGATCCTTTACTTCTTTTTCACAATGCTCACGTGTAACTTCTTCAAAAACAGCTGAATCCTCTGACAGGGCGTTCTCAAGATCAGATTGAAACAATTTCAAAATCGGATCTGCTAATTTTTTGAACGTGTCCCGTGATCCATTTGCAGAGTGGTTTCGAATCTCTTCTCTTTTTGTAAACCAGCATCACCATATAGCAATTTAGATCAACAGGATTGGGTAAAACATGTCCTTCTAGGCCAGGGTGTGGTTCAGTTGTAATTCCAAAAACCACGTCGCTTGTACCCAAACTGATTGCAAGGTCTCCAAGAGGATTCAAAGCCAAACCTGCGAAGCTATTTGTCTCCAGACCACTGGATAACCAAACATTTTGTTTTTTTATCAAACATGAACCTGTCTACAAAATATGAGCTCAAACTACCAGCAAGAGCATACGATGGAGCCAATGATCCAAGTTTCTCTTCCAAGTTTGGAGCAGTGGCCTCTATGGCTTCCTTTGACCAAGTTCTTTCCCTTAGATCCATCAAATTCATCCCTGTTTCATCGGTTTCATCAATATTGGCATAGCCACCAAAACAGGGATGCCAGGCGTTAAACACCACGTCAATGCCAGGCGCTGACACTTACATAATTTGTTTCTTGGCTTTGAACTTTCAACGCAGGTCCACATAGCAGTAAAGGTGTTAAGCGGATAGGATTCCCAATTTTATATTTTAACTGGCTCCGTTAGTTTCAGATTTGTCTTTTATTCTTGCAATCTCAAAGCCTTAGAGCGAACTGGGAAATGATGATCTCCCCAAGAATCAATAATAATCCCGATCCTAAACAACTATTTCCCTTGTGAACTCAAATTCCTCATAGACAAATTTCATGAGACTCTTAACCGTTGAAGGTGGAACCGACCGATATGTGTTTGCATCAGCTTGACAGCAAATCTATTGGATATCTTCGGAGTTATATGTTTTCAGATAACCATCAGGATCCAGGTTATTCCTTGCTGCTAAGATATCCTCCCAAGAAAGACAACGACAAAGACTTTTTTGGTAGAGTGTCAATCTACCGCCTCCTGTTTTGATATCAATCTGGGCGCTTACATCTTTAATTGGATTTGCAATGTTAGTTGGATTGCCACTACTGTACATCAACATAGGAGCCCAAAGGACACACATCAGAACTAGGAACAGACATAGGCCTTTGCTGCAAGAGTTAAAAAGAAATTCCAGTGTACACCATATTCCCCAACATGGACACCGAATCAATGTTGCGTGCCTGTTTTGAAACTAGTGCATTTGCAACTGCAAAAGATCCAACCCCGAGACCCATTAATCCTGTACCATACGTTTCTGTCTTAGCAAATCACCTGGGAAATATTTTGAAGTCCACAGCCAGGATTGACAAGCATGTCACCAGCATCATTGCAAATCGATATGATGAGAGGCTTTTTCTTCCAATAAGACACAGACAAAGTACTACTCTCTGCATGGGTTGAAATTCCAGAATGTGACAAAAACCTTGTGTAAAAAATCTCAAGCAGTACAAGAAGCGTCAAGCATATAGAACAAATGTAAGTCTGGTCTACCATAATTGTTAAGCAAGAAAGCATTGGTAAACAACGAGAAAGAAATCATCAATCAAAGAAGATGCATAATTCCTCCAATCTTTCAAATGTTTACTCCTGCTGCTATGCTCCTCCATTTGAATATTGGTAGATCCACCTTGGTCCCATCTGAGTTGCAACACATTCCATTGTCGCAGGAGGATAAGAACAGGCATAATTGCAGTGATGGCAGCAATTTCAAGAATTGATGTACCATTCAAGTTGCTGACAAAATCTTTCTTAATCTGCTTGTGAGGATTGAGGTAAGTACTGTAGGACTCCATTGATATATTATGAAAAGTGAATATTCTGAATTGTGCTTGTACAAGGATAGGAGCTTGAAGTCGCTGCCATTTGAAGAGCTAGAGAATAAATTACATATTCTAAAACACATTTAATGATTTCTTCTTCAAAACAGGGTTTTGAAGAAGAATCAATCTCACATGACATAAGACAAGTCTAACACCTACAATGCGCTTACCAGTGTTACCTTCTTTATATTGTCATCCACGACTCCCTGTGATTCCCATATAGCCTTTACTATGAACCAAATTGGTTCGGATCTTCGTTTCCTACTCCTTTGAACACCATCAATTTTATCGCACTCACCATATTGAACTGTGGCGGTGGCAGAGGTGGTGTGGGTAGAGATGGAGGTGATGATGGTGAAACTAGTCGTGGTGTAGGTGGGGGTGTTATGTGCAGAATTTGCTGCCTTATTAGACTGATTGCGCTTCTGAGAGAAACTTTCACGAGCTCTTCCACACTTTCCCACTGTGGCAAAATCAAGGGGCTATTTTCTGTCTCTGTGCTACCTTCATTTCTATAGATTCTCTGACTTTGCGTAGCCCCAAACATCAATTTATTCGCATAACATACTTTTCACACAATAGCATTTTAATCCAAGTGTTCAACGATTTAATGTACTTTCCTTATGGTCCTTTGAGGAAGCGTTGTTCCGCCTTGCTGTAGCTGATGGTCATGTCTATTGCGAACTCAGTGATAAAACCTCCTATAATTTGGTTGAGCCAATGGTCCATAGCGCACGCGATCTTATATTTCGATGCTTCTAGTCTGTGCACCAGTTCTAGAGTCCACACAATCGATTTGTCAAGCCTACACCTTCCCTGATTGTCTGCTAGCTTCGCGGTCCACTCATACAACTCAAAGGGGAAGGATGCAAAGAAAATTTCATGGATTTCTATATATAAGTAGTGCTCTAACCACTATTCCTTTGATACTCGTGGGTTCTTATTTTCCCGCGTCGCGAACTTGTGAATCTTTCTGTCCAACCACCCTTCAATTTATTTCTTTGTTGGATTCCAGTGACATGACATCAGACATCCCTTATGTAGATCCCAGTCCTAGCAACAGAACCATTTGTTGGCTTGCTGGGGCCTAACCCAGGTTTGGAGGTGATTTAGCTAAACAAATCCTGGTACTACTAGCCCTTTCAGCAACAGTATGTGGAGCGTGGATTGAGGTCTCACTTGAAGTAGTATGGAAGGATGCTAGAACCATGTTTCTGCACCCTGGATATGTCTGATGGTTTCAAGTGGTCTGTGGTTGCGCACATTGCTACGTGCACTTTCCTGTATCACGAAACCTAAGATACTGCCTTCGCAACTCTACTCGAGGGCCGAACAGTGTTATTACCCAAGTCCTTACTAATCATCCAATATTAGTTGATTAACTTAGCTTATTTGTATGCTTTCAGATATACTTAACAATATTCACAATTCATACAAGTGAACATAGTAAATAAACAATATAATTGCAAATGATATCAAACATGTAATAAATCAGAATAGAAGCACAGAATTGGTAATAAAACCTTTCTTTATTAATCTCTTCTCCAGTTATAGACTCAACTCTACCCTGCGCACTCAGCTGCAGGGGTCCGTGCACTCAACTACGGACTCTACTAGGCCTCTGCGCACTCAGCTCCAGAGCCTCTTCCTACTACTACAACCCAAGACACACTTAGACTCTTCTTCTATGCTTCACGATCGCATTCTATCCCTTATATACTATGATATCTTTACAACTCAGAGCCTCACTCTATTTATACAATCCCATGGTCTGCGGACCATGGGTAGGCCGAAACTACCTTTAAAACTTAGGGCGGACAACCCTATGACACTCACATACATTTCGCACTCCGCGCCTGCAATTCGTGGAGTATTTACAACACTGTCAACTCAAAACTTGGGCTTTGAGCCCCAAAACCTATTGTGGGGGGATTCCATGCCCAACATGACTCCAGGGCTTGGAACATTTGGAGTAACTTCTCATTTTTTTTTTTATGTGCTTGTATCTCCTCTAATAACCTTGTTGTTTCATTTGTTGCTAAAGATGAAGCAATGTCAGTAGGAGATGAGCTTAAATATGCACCTTTCATTGGAATTGTTGTCACTGAGGTTACAACAAGCTATGTTGTCTCTTTTTTCCTTGAGCATTTGTTCTATCTGCTCCTCCATTTTCTTGATCTGTATGTTTTGCTCAATGATGAGCTTCAACATCTCCTCCTTGTGTTGTTCATTTTCTGCCATTTCTTTGGTCTATAGATCCTCAGTTGAAGTCAGCTTCAACTGTTTCTTCAAGGCTATAATCTCTACATTCTTCTTTTGCATTATTTCTTCAATTGCTTTTCAGTCCTGGGGATCATATCCAATATTGATAATGATATCTTCTAAAGACTTTAATTTGTTATCTTTAGATAAGGATGAGAGCTTTTCAATCTTAAGCTATGACCGTACATTTGAAAAAGCAGTTCCAAGCTTGGAAAGAGACATGGAAGTTGAAACCATTGCTGAAAATAACATCTCAGTTGATTTCCTATGCAAATCCATTTGATCAATGGGATGTGTCTGATTCACATCAAATGAGAAGATGGTCTTCTTGTAGTCTGTTGTGGATTTGGGAAATGGAATTTGAGCCTGCAAAAATGTGATTTTCATCCTTCCTCTTTGACTATCAAAGGTAGAGATAAGTATATGCTGAGAAGTGGATGTATGTTTCCAAAACAGATTGTAAACTTGAGATTTAAGACTCTCATTATTTTGCTTGATTTCCAAAAATGTTGAGAAGATGTTAGTATCTCCTGCTGAGCTGGTTTCAGTTGACTGAATAATCTCCATAGGTTTAGTTGAAGAAAGAGTTGAATAAGTAGAGGGAGGTTTGGAATCCGTGGTCCCTACTAATGAAACATATTCCAATTCTCCAAGATTAATTATCTCTGGTGGCTTTCTTCTTGATGACATTAAGAGTCTAGTTTTCAACTTATTTTGTAAGATATAATACTCTTTACCTAGTTCTGTAGCTGATTGAGTTTCCTCTCTGGATCTTTTATGGTGAGTACTCTATGTAGCTGGAGTCTTTGTCTAAGGAGTTTATATAATCTGTTCATAAACTTCCGTGAGAGTACCTTCAAACCATTGCTCTTGGTTCATAAATTTTTCGAATTCTGGCCTGGGAGTATGGTTGTAAGGTGTTGCCTTCAACTGCACTATGAGAGCTGAAATGATCCCAAAAGGATCATAATACCAAGTAAAGATTCACTGTAGGTTCTTGTTCTTTATTAATCTGTCTGCGTCTGTACCTACAGACCTAGTGTTACAAATGCAATTTCCTACCTTGGCTTTGAGTTTAAACTATGATTTCTTCTTGCCTAAGACAAAATGGACTTCATCCATACTTATCATCTGCCTAATGTATTCCAGTGAGAATATTCTCATTAGCACATACTTAGGAAGTTTATATGGAGCCAACTCAGTGCCATAGATCCTAATCTCAGTGTAATTCTAGTATAGGTACTAGTCACCAGTCTTGGTCTACTTTGATAGGTTCAATGTCTTTTTTATTTCTTCTCCAATTCTGGGCTCTGCGTGACTATTGAGTAGTTGAAGAACTGGATGTATAAATGAATCAATGAACTAAGAGAATGTAAAATTGGATGATCCTACTCTTACTAACTTTTTCCAGTGAATCACTGATTGATTCAGTCCCTACTCGTCTTGTCTATTTAGCTGAATGGGCAATAGATCTCCTTGTTGAAACAAAATTAAATCAATTATGGCTGAATTGTACCTGAAAACTCCTTGAGTAGTAAAATAAATAAATTGTTCATGTATGTTATCAACCAAAAAGTGCCTACTCATCTTGTCTGTTCAACTGAATGGGCAATAGATCTCCTTGTTGAAACAAAATTAAATCGATTATGGCTGAATTGTACTGGAAAACTCCTTGAGTAATACAATAAATAAATTGTTCATGTATGTTATCAACCAAAAAGTGGCTATAATTATACATGAAGGTAGGTTGATATTCTTTGCTAAAAATGGAAAAGAATCCAAGGATGGCTTCATCAATGGATTGGTCATTTTCATAACCTAAGAGATATGATAACAGAGAGATAATGTGTCTAGTAGCTTCAAGGAACATGAAAGATGAATCTGGTGGATTTATCTTAGGTAATTTGACATCTTCTAGTAGGAAAAGTTCAAAGAGAAGGGCTCTCTATGGGAAGGTAAGTTTATTGTAGAGATCCATGAGAGCTCCAAGTGAGAAATGGCTAAGGGAATCAGATGGAGGTATCATTAACATTTGATTTATGCTTTGAGCAGTAATGTTGATCAAGATTTTTCTATCCTAAGTCATCATAGTTCTTTGCACAGGGTCATACCCGGCTTGACACCAAGAGATTAAATCAGGAAAGTGATGGGTCTTAGGAAAAGAATATAATGGAAAAAGTGTCTCCTAGAAGTGAATGAGGTCCTCTTTATCAACATATTTGAGTTTTAACCATGAATGTAATTCATAAAAATAGAATTCACATTCACAGTCGTTGATCTTAAAAAGGGAATCTACAAGGGGCATATGATCTAGATCAAGGGAGACTATGGAGGGAATCCCTTCTTCAACGGTCTTTTGTATCTCTACTTTAGTAGCCATCCTACTACAGGGGAAATTCAGAAGTTGTTCTAATAAAAAATGAATAATAGTGGTGAAAATACACATAATGATAAATGGTGCTTTTGATTTATGGATGGAAGTGAAAAGTGGAAAAGGTTGGAGCCATGGAGCATTTATAGGTTCAATTTGGCTCAATTGACTATTTAGATCTAGTAGTAGGCAATCAATTTGCAGAAGGATGCAAATTAATGCTTAACAAATGTTTAAATGGTTAATTAGGCATATAAATGGGTTTGAAGTGTATAGCAACGGTATTATTACATGGCAGGTGGTGAATGGGTGAATGAAACAGATTGGTGACATGGAGGTTCATGATTGGATGGGAGATAATGGATGCATATGGTGCGGGAAGAAGTCAACGGTCGAATGGAAGAAAACTGGTAGCCGATTTCGGGGGGCGGGGGGGGGCATAATGGTTTTTGGTTTCAACCCTGGGGGATTCGAAACATTGTAGAGGCACCACATTGCAAAAAATGGAAGCCATGAAAAGTACTTTTCAAACCCCACCCCTTGCGTTAACGGGAAACGGCCGAAGGGGGTCTGAAAGGCTTCTTCCGTCGTTGACCCGGGTGGAGTGAACAGTCCTCGTTGAAAAGTGTATGTTGGTTATCGGCGCCCAATGTGTCATTTTGTTGCTTCCACCAATATGACAAAATTGTATGGTATGACTTATTTATAAGGTCATCAAGCTTTATTGCAATAATTAAATCAAAATTAAGGAACTTAAGCATGATTAATTAAAAGAACATTTTCAAAGGTGCATTTTGAGCTAGCAACCTTAATTTTATTTTCTAAAGCAAATATTTTTCTTTTATTGCTTATCTAACATTTTCATTTTGCCTTCCTTTTTTAGAGAAACTATCTTATCATTTTATTTGATATGGACCTGTAATAATGATGATTCCTAACATTTTTATTTCCTAAGTTGTTTTTGGACCATATCCTAACTTATCATTTTTTGTATGGCATTTTGTTTTTTTCATCTAATAGCTAACTTATCAAAAACAAGAATGTTACAACATTGGCTCCAACTAGGGGCTACTTTCTCTTGTAGAATGAAGAGAACTTGTGGATCCATGTGCCTTCTCCTTGAGCTCTGGTAAAAATCAAACTGACAGTTGAAAAAGTAAAATAACACCGAACTTTTCACAATGATGGTGTAAAATCTACTCCAATTTCTCAGTACTGAAAGTAATGCTTTAGAAATATTCCATTAACATGATATGTGGAATATTTTCCTTCTAGATTTTGTAACACAAAAGTGTTGTTCCCTTTTACTTTAGCAATAGCTAGAGGTCCAAACCATAGGTTGTCGAACCTTCCATTTTTTCCTTTGTCTTCTCTTCTAGAATCCCATCTTAGAACTAGATCACCCTCCTTGAAGTCCCTTTCCCTTGCTCT
>APFE030624413.1:0-18423 GCA_000404065.3 Pinus taeda
TATGACCAACATGCTAGAAAATTCACTGGCATGAAATATTCACACTTTCTTTAACCATTTCTCCAACTATTTGCTATTTAAATTTTCATTTTCTTTTAAATAAGAAATGAAAGTTTCTTTATTTGCGCATGCAGTGGAAGTGTCCTATGCGCAAGGAGAATTATTCAATGGACAGAATCATTAATTTTGTAAGTAATTTGTTGCAATATTTTGATGGGAACAGGATGATAAAGGGAACATCAAATTTATGCTAATTCCTAACATGTCAAAACTTTATGATTATCTAATATGGCAGATGAAAAACTACTCTAAGGACGTAACTGAAGTTGAGGTGAAACCAGATGCTTCTTGGTATCCAAAGGTTGAAGATTATGCCAGTCTCCGTGAGCATTGGCATCAGCCAGATAGATCAATGATTATTTCAATTGGAAAAATTACACATCAACAGGGAAACTTGAACCAAGTTAAATGTGAGAGTATTGCCTTTAAAAATTGGAATAAAGAAGAATTGAGATGGTATCCAAAGCTCGAAGGTTATGCCAGGCTCCATGAGCATTGGCATCGACCAGATAGATCAATCATTATTTCAATTGGAAAAATTACACATCAACAGGGAAACTTGAACCAGGTTAAATGTGAGGGTATATTTGAAAGTCAGTTACCTTTAAAAATTGGAATAAAGAGGAATTGAGATAGTTATTTGGGATTAGGTGGTGCTATCTTATCATCTACTGCAAATACTATGCCATGGATGGAAGAAGGGGAATATAAAAATCGTGCGAGCCATCAGCTACAGTGCGACTGATACAAATGGAGATGATGAAGATCCAAGTATTAATCAAGAAGGAAGTGAGGACCTTGTCAGGGAATATAAAAACTGTGCCAGCCATCAACTACAGTGCAAATGATACAAAAACTGTGCCAGCCATCAACTACAGTGCAAATGATACAAATGGAGATGATGAAGATCCAAGTATCAATCAGGAAGAAAGTGGAAGTGAGAACCTTGACTTTTCAACAAATAATGATGCCAGGTTTTGACTCTTCATTCTTGGGATGTAATCAGACTTTACAGAGAATTTCCAAGCATGTTTGTTCTGAACTCCAAAAGGACTCTGAACTAATAGTTCTAAGTGATTCAGAGGAAGAGAATGCAAATGATGTAAACATTGGTTAATCTATTGTTTCAGTTTTTGCTATTTCGGATACTTTGTGTCAAGGTGTAGAGTACCATTGAATTCCTATGAAGGTTTGCAGGAGGAATCACAGTTTGATTGCATTGGTATTACCTAAACCTTCATTCATCCGCACTTATTGGATCCTTTTCTGAAGTAATTTTGCTCCAGCATAGCATCAACGCCCCACTTGGTTATATTGGTGCTAATGGTGGTGAGTTCAATTTGTCAAATTGGTACCCGTGCCCTCAGAATGTAGCATTTCATTTCTTTGGTACAAATCCAGATGTTTCAGGTACCTCAGTGTGCATATGTGGTACTTCTGACTCTTGTCAATATGTATGGTTTATTGGCTTCACAGCTGTAGGAGAACACAAGGGTGGGACCAACAAACCCTGACAACAGCCGTTCGTTAGATTCTTCCCTGTGTTCCTTAAGTACAGAATGGAATCGTGATTTGAAAGATGGCCCTATACACTTCTTCCATGTTCAAGCACAGCCTGCACAAGCATATGTTCAAACTGATTATGGAGACCTGTAATCACATGTGATGATGTACATACTAATTGGATTTCACTCAGTTTATGTAGCAGTAACAACTTGGGTAAGCCAGGTTTTAAGGAACCTGCTGCAGGAACACAGTGTAGACAATATCGTCTGCACCTGGGGAGATGGACTCCACTCATTAGCTATAGGTATACAAGGTAAAGACATTGTATCTTCTATTCCTGAGTCGATCAAAGTAGACTGGAAAACTGCTTCCTGATTAACAGTGTGCAGCATCTATACCATCGAATGTTAGTGATAATAGAACTGATTAACCAAGGGTCTGATAACCCATTACGTCATCAATTTGTCAGATCAATTCGGCCTCGATTTTAAGTTTCTGTGGATTCAGATTCTAATTAGGTTGCAGCATTCAGCATCAACTCTGTCGCTGGTCTTGCATGCCCATCGAGGATTATGAGACCAGGATTTTATTTTATGATTTACGTAGAAAAATCACCCTTTCCTATGGTGTTTGTGTGCGAGGGATAACCCAGTTTTAATGCAGTAGCAGGTGCTTAAGAACTTTTGTAGTAATGGATGTAAGCCTAATGATGCCTAATGTATGACAGACTTGATGCTGCAATGATGATGTTTTTTCTTGGTGAGTTTTGGCAAAGATGATGTTTAGATGTCTCTACGAGCATTGTGGAGAGGCATCAGAAAATTCCTATTGTGCTTTGCTTAACTTCATAATGGAAGCATATTTTTATCATGACAAATAATTTCCCTACGCACTGGACTTTGAACACAAAACCAACTCTCAACAAATATGAAGGGGCCTTAATTGTGTTTTGTTTTCTTATTATTCTCGCATGATGGATAAATCTGGAAAAGCTTATTGCCTCCGGAGGAGATGTTATCCTGTAAGGTACTTTAAACAAATTTACAAATTTAAATATATATATAGAACATTTAATAAACTTGTCAACACCTCATTCCAGCTATAAAACTTGTCGACACCGCATTCATTTTTTTCAAAAACATTAGATTTGATTTTATCTATAATATAAAAAATCATATAAGGTCATTTGCCAAAACCTGAAATCACAATCAAATGTTGCATGAAATTGGAATAGTTACAAAACTAAAATATTGCCTACAAACATTAAGTAAATTGACATCATGGTTAAATGTGTTTGTGTGAGATAAGTTTTATCAAAGTGAAAAGTAATTAGTAATATATATGTATATATAAATTAATCAAATTAATATGATAGTTAAAAATATTTTTATGTGAATTAAATTTTCTTAAAGTAAAATCAATTAGTATTTCTGAAATATAAATCATGTTATTTGATATGATAGTTAAAATGCTCTCGTGTGAGGTAAAATAAAATGTATCCAAGTAAAAATTAATTGGTATCTCATATATATGAATTATGAAAATTATAAATGTTTTTGTCTAAGTTAAAAGCAAATGTTTAATGATAATAATATTTTAAAAGGAAAACAATGCTTCAATAAATTGTGTAAATAGATGTTATTGTTAAAATGTATTTGTGTGAGATTTTTTCTATCAAAGTAAGAAATAATGAATATTTAAGAGATATAAAAAATTAAGATCATTGTTATAAATATGAGTGCATAATATGGGTGCATAATTTAATTAAACTCAAATTATTCAAATTTGTAAACTATAATCCATTATAAGAAAATAGGAAAATTAATGAAGAATAATTTAAATGTAAAACAAACTTACGTTATTTTAGATAATTGAAACCAACCTAGATCCATCTTAAACATGGATTTATAAGTGTTGAGAGGATCAAATCTCTCCAGGTGAAAACCTCTTTTTGAGTGCAAATCTTTGGAGTGCAAAACTTTAGGAAATGTCATCTCTCGAGGTGAAAACCTCTTTTTGAGTGCAAATCTCTGGAGTGCAAAACTTGAGGAAATGTTGAGATTTCATCTCTTGGCACTTGATAGAGCTAGATTTAAAATGGATCTAGGTTGGTAAATAATCAAAACCAATTCCAATATCAAACAAATCTAGTGTAACCAATTCCAATATCAAACAAATCTAGTGTAATAGTCTAGCTTGAAGGGGCCCTATAGGAAATGGGTCTTACAACCAAGTTATATAGAGCACTTATTTCATCAACAAGCTCAATATGTCAATACACACAACATCCAACGTATCATAATTATTCTTGAGGTTGATATTAGTTATACCATCAGGGAATCCACCCATTGAAAGCCTTGAAATAGACCAAAGAAGCAGAACTAGTTGAGGATTGGTGAGAAGAAAAACAACATCCCAACTATAAAGCTCAATAGCATAAATTGTGTTAAGCCAAATAAATCATTCAATGAAGATGCTTTTTGGGACAAAATTGTGCACAAAATTCCTTTGCACTTAGTCAATTTGAAGAAAATTGGGTTGTTTGATGATGTTGTAAAGTGGCTGGCACATTCCAAATTTTTATAGGTTAATACCAGTACATAGCTTGTCCACGTATCAATAATTTGTCCAAAGTGTACTTTCCTTTCAACTCATATATAAATCAAATTTCCATACAATAGTATAATCACAGAATCTAAAATTTTCCATGGATTATTCCTCTAGAAACAAAGGCAACACTAGGAATACAAATGGTCCTCTTAATTAGCGAAGCCAATATATATGTAATTGGAAGGTGTGATTTTATTTCATTCTTTAAATACTGGTTTCTTTTTATTTCTTTCTCCATATATTGTTTGTCTTCGCAGAGGTCTTAAAATGTGTTATACGTAAGTTTGTTGTTGCAAAACCTAAGTCTTCTTCTCCTCCTACACCATGATAAATGTGCAATAGTTTCCCTCGTAAAGACAAACACAACCCAGATGGAAGTTTAGCGATCTACATGGATTTAACATCTGGTTAATGTAACAACCTATCCCACGTCTACCTAAGTAACCACCCGATCGAGGTAAATATGCGATGAGAGGCCACTATGATGGGATTCAACCTCCTATGTCACCTTAAGGAAGTGGAATCGATGGAAACATGCCACATACACCTTCCACATCAACAAAAAAACTCCCAGGAGCCATCCCAACCACTCAGGTAACCTGCCCTTGAGACCAACTGAAGTTTTTGTGCATCAAACTTCTAGACGCTCCCTTGATATGGGCAAGGGTGCATCTGGGAGGCTCCAGAATCTCCCACAACAAGGGCAAGGGAGCTTCTAGGGAATTTTTTCTCCAGTGCTGTGCTTGCGACTCTGAGATTTGTGCCACTTTTTCAGGGCCAGAGCTTAGGTCATTGCCCAAAACTCAATGTCACCTTTATAAATGAAATTTCATAGCGGAACAAAGATACATATGCAAAAACATCAACAAGGACTAGACTGGACTCTTACTAGCCATGACATGCATTTCATCAAACATATCACATATATGAAATCTACAGGTCTTAACAACAGAGTTGAGCATAGGGGTATCATACTTATATGAGATTTGCTATGAGGCATTGTTTCCTTATCACATTAACTGCATTATCATCTATTAGGACATAGATACATTGTTCATTCATTTACAAGTAAAAACATGATGAGAGCCATATATAGCCATTGTCATAATTCATATTCATAACTAGTATAATAACAATAGAAATACCAAGGAAACAACAACCATATAATCCACATATAAACCATTATAATACTCATGAATTAACACGAAGAAATAACCTATTATTAATGATGCAAAGGCTAACCAGGTTTGGTACTTCCACGAACCACTCGATTGTAGATATGGTTGAGCCAAATCTCACTTTAGCCAGTCACGCTCGTGCCATATTCCAAGCATGAATGTGGGATCTCATGGAACAATCCATCAAAATTTATCTAGGGCTTCTAGAGGCCGAACCACCTCAACCCATCAAACAATGATTCCACTTCATGGTTGGACATCACAAACCATCATCAAATTGGTCTCTACCCAAGCCTTCTAGGGCTCCAGAGTGTTTGTTCCAACTAAGGCTTCCAGGACCAGTAACTAAACCCATAGCTGATGTCGGGCTTCCAAACCGTTTGTCCAACCAGAGCTTCCAGGACTTGTAACTCAACCCACCAAGGGCTTCCAGAGCATTTGTCCAACCAAGGCTTCTAGGACTAGTAACTCAAGGCTTCCAGAGCGTTTGTCCAACCAAGGCTTCTAGGAACTAGTAACTCAACCCAAGCTAAATGAAACATGAGAACCAACTAGAAAAACAAAGAAATGAACCCACAACACCTTGGTTATCTAGGAAATGGCAAGGTTAGGAAAATCCACTGTCAATCCAGGCAATCCTCCATGCCAATGACATATCATGACCAATAAACCACATGCATGTGCCATGCATGTCAAACTAGTGAGGAAAACATACATGCAACTCAGTGTCTACAAGAAAACCCTGTTGTAGCTGCTGATTTTGATGTCCTCTTGCACTTTCCTCCTCTTCCTTTGCCTTCTTGCTCCAAGAATATAAGTATGCCACACTCTCCAAGAGTGCTCTAAGAAAAATCTAACTGTCCAAGAGTATGAGAGAGAATAGAATGAGAGCTCAAAAACTGAACTCACAAAAGGCTCACACTGACCAAGCTTGAGTAAAAGCTTACCAACTGATCCTTTGAAGCATTTTTATCAATGAGGCCTCTATTTTCTTTATTTTCCATTATTTTCCTCCAATTTCCTCATCACATGCAATCTGTGACCGTTCACCTTCCTTTTCTTGTAATTTCATTTATTTTCATAAATAAAATGTCAATAAATGCCTCATGTCTTTCCAAAGCCTTTGCCAATTTCCTTAGCCATAATAAACCGAAGCGACACCCCACTAATATTTTTGCCCAATATTCATCTTGGAATACATGTCCCATGATGTCGGTCTTATATTTTTATATTTACATGGATTTTTTTACCCAGTGTTGTTACATAATCTTCCCCTGTGGGGGAACACCATCCTTGGTGTTCAATGACACCTATAACCAGAAAGACCGCTGAAAACAAAACATACTACCCATGGAGCTTTATAACATAGCTTGTTGTGGTATTCACAATGACCATCTGCTAAAACATGAAAAACATACTGTTCACTGGACCTTTATAACACAAATCATTACAATATTTACAATAATAACCACATATACACACATACACATTTGCTTCACCCAAAAAATTCTCATAATGTCTATTGAGCAGCTTTATAAGTCCAGCTCGATACAATATTTGCAATAATACACACATATACACATATGCACATTTTCTCAACCAACAAATAAAAGGATACGATGCCTGCATCTGCAACAAGGGAATCCAGAGGCTCACACTTCCACCATCAAAGTAATTCCAGGATTCACCTCCTTCCCAGGAAGTACAGAATCCACTGCAAGGTCGAATCTGCATCCAATGTCCAACACTATAATCCAGCGCCACTTATCCTCTCAATGGACAGTTACCAACTCATTGTTCCAGGGCACACTCACAATGTGCATTTGATTCCATCTGAAAACGTGTTTATGTTTCTAGACCCGCCAACATGTCAGGGGATTGCCCCGGTAAGAAGTCCCAATTAGACCTCAGATTGTTTGGAGGAGTAGTCCAAGTAGTGGGTAGTAAAGCTATGCCTTGACTGCGTTAGCACATAGAGATAAGCAAGATATCCTTGTTGGAAGCAAGTGTGTGACCTTGTAGCAAGTCATGAGAGATGCATGGGGAGGTTCTAACATACGGAAGAGGAAAATAAGTGTATCCCTTAGAAGCCTGTAATAGTATGCAACCTGAAAGGAACACATGAGATGAATGACATCACAAACTGGAAAGAAAAATAGTCGACAATCCAAAGTGATGAGTTAAGCCAACAACACACTTCAATAAGATTCATACAATTGGTGAGCCTCGTCATTGGGTAATTATATGGGTCTTAATTGGCCTTAATTCACCTTCTAGCTTAGTCAAACCAACTATTCTCACAACTTATTGCATAATTTTGATTATATTTTTCTTATGAGATGAGTTGAGTTGGATATTTTTCTTTGTGGTCTAATGTGCATGTAATGTAGGAATAAGGGATAAAAGCAAGGAAAAATGCAGGAATAGAGGATAAAAGCAAGGAATTGAGGCAAAGACCTTGGTAAAGACTCGAATGGGACAAGGGAGAGTAAATTATAGGAGGTAAATCCTCCTCATTTACTACCCCTCCATTTGAATATTGCTCCATCAGCTCGGATTGCAAACAACCAAATCATGGGACTAGAAAACAACCGAGTTGTAGGAATTTACAGGGTAAGTTCCTCAGACAGAACTCCAAAGGACACCGCTCACAAACAGATCACAGAACAAAACACCAATATTCTTGACGTGGTTAAAACCCTCAAAGAGGGAAACAATCCACGACCTGAGCCAACGCAGCCACTTTAGACAATTTATTAATAAAAGAATGACAATTTACATAAGCTTCTCTCATGAACGGTTAACCTACAAATGACCCTCCATGTTCATTAAATAGAGATCATGGACCAATTGGGTGTTAAGCCATGGATCAAGCATCGGTAATACTGAGGAGAGAATGAACCATCGAATAAATTCATGTCTAGAACATATCGTGACCGTCAGATTGTAAGTTACAAAAGTACATAATAAAGAAACACACTTTACCTAACTCTACTCTAGACCAAGTTACACTTAACTATTTCCTATGTGTCGGAATATCCTAACACGAGCAAGTGAAAAGAACAGAAAACAATTTTTCTTGAGTTGGGAGCCAAGCCTCCCTAATTGGAAGGAAGTCGTTAAGGACTTCAGATGCATAAGTAGAGAGGCTTAGGACCTCAGTAGGATTTAGACTTCTATTGTAAAAACTCTACTTTATTTATGAGTTGCAAGGATTGTGACAATTTGTTCTGTAATCCATGGTTTTCATAATGAGAATGAGTTCTATTTTAAGCCAGCTGTGAGTTAACTCAGAGGGTTGAAACTCTTGGGTTAGGGCCCGACCCGAGCAGCCAAAGCTCCTCTTTATTGTACTGTTATGCTAGCATAGACTCATGTTTTCTATTCATTTGCTTAAGAAGCATAGATTCATGGTTTTCTGTTTTATTTGCTTAGGTAGCTTCATTTTCATTACAACAATACAATGTAGATTATTCATGTTTTTTCTGTTCATTTGCTTCAGTAGCTGCATTTACTGTAGTTTACTTCCATTTGTGCCTTCTTTCAGTTTACAGGTTAGATAGGGGAAAAGATCACCATAAAGTTGTGCACAGGTGTCTCGCCCTCATCTCTTCCCTTTGGGACCATGACTTGAGGAAGAGACCCTTCAACAACCCCAAAAACACAGGTTTCTGGTGCTCGCATGAGCTATGGAGTTTGTTGTTTGATGCAGTTATTTGTTCACCCTCACTGTTTTTTCTGTCATTTCCTTTGAAACCTCCTTCAACACGTTCTTCATGCATCACTTCCTCGCCATCTAATCCACAACAAACCTTCACAATCACCGTCTGATTCATTATTTTCTCCAACTGCTGCCTCATGTGAAGTCTTCCACTTACTTTATGCGATTTAATCTCCACCGTCGATCTGTCTCTTGATCCGACGACTATTGCATCACCTCAACACTTTATGCACTTTAAACCCCCACCATCGATCCGCCTCTCCTGATCTGACGGCTATTGTGTCACCCGATCGCCAGCTAGCTTTGCCAATATCCACCGTTGATCAGCCCTGCCTGATCCAACGGCTATCGCACAATCTCGCGCGGATTATTGCACGACTGTTATCTGCCTGAGAGCATTCAAGAAAAGTGGTTTTCTCGTGCTACGTGTCACGCAGTAAGGATAATTGCGTGAAATTTTAGAATTCCACTTACGGCCTTGAGGGCGCGCGAGAACCTACTTACCGCCTTAGAAACCCGCTCCATCATTTCTGCACGTTTATTTTCCCTGCGATACGATATTCGCCATCCATCCTCTGGTTAATATTGCCGTCCATTTCTTGACTTAATCCGCGTGATAAGATCTCAGCTATTCATCGCTTCATTACCCTGACTGTCCATCTCTTGAATTAACCTCCATGATAAGGCCTCAACAATTCATCCTGTTCATCCATCTAGTCACTTAAGCCTTCGCGATAAGATCTCTGCCGTTAATATGCTTCGTTACCCTGTCTGCCCATCTCTTCACTTAATCCCTCGTGATACAATATCCGCTGTTCATCTGCTTCGTTACCTTGTTTGCCCATCTCTTGACTTAATTCTTTGCAATAAGATCTTTGTCATTCATATGCTTCATTAACCCTATTCATCTATTTATTCGCTTAAGCCCCCGTGATAAGATCTCCACCATCCATCTTCTGCTCATTGATCAATCTAACGGTCCCTATGCACTACTGCGTCCTTAAGTCCTCCTTTCATTGATTTCGACCTTTGATTGCTCTTCTGCTTGAAAACCGATTTAGCTTAAGTTTCTTTGCTTACACCTTAGTGTAGTTTAATGCTCTTTACCTTTTGCAACTTTGATAGCAACATTAGGTTGGTGATTGTTTTAGCAATTCTGCTTAGCATAACTATTTTATTGGTTAATTAGGTTATGGTGTGGTTTATCATTACACGTTGTTTTCTTCATTACTACAATAGATTAGCTCTCTCTTAGAATAGGTTTTCTCTTATTCCATCAAAGAATTAAGCTTCTTCTGACCCTATAGAAGTATGGCTTGGAACCCCTGGGGTCTCTTGCCAGATAAATAATGACAACAAGTAGGACCTTCACTTCTATTTGTGCATATAGCACTGTTACCTCCAAGTTTGTACAAACCATGGGTTGATAAGTAAAGCTGGTAGCCCTGGGAGTTGCAGCATTCTTGTTGCAATACCTAGGCTCATCACTTTTTGGCGCGTTTCTGGGGAGGTGTCTAAGTAGAATGTGATTACTATTTTCTTCTATTTCGAGTCTCCAACTTTATTTTCTTCTACTTCTTATCTTCAATTTTATTCCATTAGTTTATTTTTGCAAAAGTAATCTAGTAGCTTCCTTTCCTTCATTTGTCATTATCTGCTTT
Organism: Pinus taeda; assembly: GCA_000404065.3. Classification (NCBI taxonomy): domain Eukaryota; kingdom Viridiplantae; phylum Streptophyta; class Pinopsida; order Pinales; family Pinaceae; genus Pinus; species Pinus taeda. The sequence goes on from APFE030624413.1 coordinate 10,737, forward strand.
CCTTTCTATTCTACAAGTACTTTATAGATTTAAAGAAAATCTTACAAAAACCAACCCAAAAACATTTCCTTTCATGCCTCGTAGGAATAGTGACAATTTAGGGAAATTCTTGACAAATACCCCCACTACATTCAACAGTCAACCTTCTCTCTTCTTTGGTGACTGTGAAGTGGAAGAACCTTTAGGTGAGCAACCTTACATATTTGAAGAACCTACAAGGGAAGAAGAAGAGGAAGAACCCTTTCCTACTGAACTAATGGCTGAAAACCAACATGACAGAGCAAATAGAGAGAGAATTGAGAGTGCCTTCCCCATCAAGGAGACTAATGGGGACACTAAAATGAAGAATATAAGCCCCTCTACTCTACCTCATTTCCATGGCCTGACAACTGAGGACCCTGACACTTTCCTATTTGAGTTTGCTGTTATATGCCGAACCTATGACTATACAGATGATGAGAAAAAGTTAAAAGTGTTTCCATCTACCCTCAAGGATGTAACATTGCTGGTTCATGGGTTTACCTGGAGATAGCATCATAACTTGGGCTCAGATGTAGCAAAATTTTAACAACAAATATAGGGACTACTGTAGGTCAAAGGATACTAAAGAAGAGATTTTTAGGATGACTAGAGTCCAGGATGAATACTTAGAGGACTATGAAGAAAGATTCTAGCTCAGTTACTAAAGGGCCAAGTGTACACTTGAACCTGAGTCACTAAAGTTGGTCCTACTTAGAGGAGTAAGGGAGGATCTTTTGGATACCTTACATATGATAGTAGGAGGGGATATCTACCAATTACCCTATGAGGATATCAAGACTATATTTAGAAACCATTCTAGGGCAGTCAGGAAAAAGGGTAGGGGTAGTCAACCTATGGCCAATACATCATCCTCCAACTTATCCATCAAGGGTGAAATTGGAAATATGCTGGAAGATTTCAAAATTGACATGTTGCAAACCCTTGCCTTGTAATTGGATATCATGAACATTAAAAGGAAGCAAGAGGAAGCGAAAAGAGCCCTGGCCATCTTTTGTCCTAGATGCACCAGGAGGCATCCTAGGAACGAATATCCATTGAACTGTATTAAGATTTGCGCAGTTTGTGAAGAAAACCATTCCATAGACAAGTGACCTTCTTTACCTGGACTCAAAGTTGTATATCAAGGAGCTGAAGGGGTCACTGAGAAACTTTTCTACATCAACCAAAGGAGACCTCCTGGGCTTAGACCATACCAGTAGGGTATGCAAGGGTCATCCCATGCATATTACAACCCCAACAAAACCACAACTATAACTTCTTGGGGACCTCCTTCTCATCCTTCTTGGTCTACCTCAGTATCATTCCCAACGAACCAACCAGTCATTTCAACCTTATGTTCAGCCACACATCAGAGGAATACCCCACTCCAGGGGTGGAGGCCCCAATTCAACAATGTTCCAGATCTATTGCCTCCACCACCTACCCAACCACAACTCCTGCACTCTGCTCCACCCAAGCAACCCCAAATGACTGCCCAGCCAAATCTGAACCCAAACAATAGGCAGGCCCAACAAGCATACAATGGAGAGACATCATACCCAGCTCATGCTATAGAAATCCAGGAGATCAACCTAAGATATGGGAGAATTCTCCCTGATAACCAACCTCCCTCTCCACATAGGGAGGTTGAGGAGGAAAGAGAGGAAAGCAACCTTAAAGTAAAACCACCCTTTCCTGAGAGATTAACCCAACCACTCCAGCTTACCCTATAAGAAAATGAACTTTTGGGAGAATTGAAATATCTATGTGTAAAGATACCCCTTCTCCAGGCAATCAAAGATGTTCCCATTTACAATAAGTTGATTAAGGAGAAATGCTTCAAGTATCCAAGAAGAAGAAAAAGGGACGCCCCTACCATTAATGTCATTGGGCAGTTGTTTTACTTAATGCTGGGGCAGGTAATATGTTCAAAATATTTGGACCTTGGAAGCCCTGTAGTAGATGTGCACATCAATGGAACCATTGTCTCACACACTCTGATTGATCTTGGGGCTGCCATTAATGTGATGACCAAGGACACCATGCTCAAGCTCAACCTCCAAGGGTCATTGAGGAAGACCACAAGAATTCTGCAACTTGCAGATCGTTCCATAGTCACCCTTGAGGGAATTGTGGGGGATGTGATGGTCTCCATTGAATCCTAGGAGTACCCTGCAGATTTCCTAGTTCTTCAGCCTAAGGCTAAGATTACTGGTTACCCTCTCATCCTTGGGAGGCCATGGTCGGCCACAACTGATGCTTACATTAGCTGCAGAGCTGGGAATATGACCATCAAGAATTGGCATATGTCCAAACAATTAGTCCTATGCCCTCCTGCTCAACCTACCCTAGATTATGATTTACCTTTATGGTTGGAGGAGGAGGAAGAAGATGAGGTTTATTCTGCCCAACTTTATGCTTTGGAAGCAGTCATAGGAGGAGGACAATAAGATGAGGATGACTTAATTAAACAACTGCTCCAAAGTCCAACTCCTAGTTCACTACCATTAGAAGAAGAAGTAAGGGAAACCCAAAACAATCATCCAATTGACTTATGCTTGGCCAGTTCCAACCCCCTCCATGTCAAAACCTTAGAATTTGGCCCAGAGAAAACTTTGAAAAGTAATCCATCTCTTTCTATTTTAGAAGAGGAAAATCTATGCAACATGTTGAGAGAGAACCTAGAAGCCTTTGCTTGGAGTTATAAGGAAATGAAGGGAGTACACCCCTCAGTGTGTACTCACGACATATACATCAAATAAGGTTGCAATCCAGTCACGCAACCACAAAGGAGGATGAATCCAACTCTTAAAGACATAGTCAAAGAAGAACTGCATAAACTGCTAGATGCAGGATTCATTTACCCTATCTGAGACAGTGAGTGGGTCTCTCCTTTAGTGTTAGTTCCCAAGAAAAATGGTAAGCGGAGGATTTGTGTTGATTATAGGGAGTTGAAAAACACCACAAAGAAGGATCATTTTCCCCTACCCTTCATTGACCAAGTGCTAGATGGCCTGGCAGGAAGAAGTTTTTTTCTTTCCTAGATGGATTCAGCGGGTACAACTAAATCCAAATCTGCCTAGAAGACTGGGATAAGACCACATTGACCCGTCCTTGGGGTACTTTTGCGTATAAGGTCCTTCCTTTTGGCCTAGCAATGCTCCTGCCACCTTTGAGAGAGCGGTCTTGAGCATTTTTGTTGAATTAGTACATGATGATATGGAAATCTATATGGATGATTTTACACCTTATGGTTGTGATTTCCAAGAAGCCCTGACTAACCTAGGCAAAGTATTGCATAAATGCATTGAAATGAACCGGTTAGTGTCAGTCTTTGCAGCCTTCCTCCAGTGATCAAACATGCTCTTACAAAGTGATTTTAAGGTGTTAAGGTCAAATTTTGTCATTTCAATGAGTCTTCAAGAAAAATTTGGTCACTAGGTATTAGGTCTAGGGTTTGTTTTCACTCCTGTCAAAGTTGTCCAAATTTCGGTCCATGTCACCATTCAGCTGATTGTACCATTATTTAGGGGGTTTTCATCATCATGTCATGTTCCACTGGATCATTTTACACCTTGTTCATGCTTCAATTGTGCCTAGGTAAGGTTCATTACCCTCTCCTAGGGTTTTGAAAGTAATTTCTCTTGGATGGTCAAATCATCGGCAAAACTTGTATCCTGATGTTCATACACCTTCCCCTATCCTTAATGTACCTTATAACATTTCCCATCACTGAGATCCCCCAAATTCCTCATTTTCGCACAAGCCCTAGTTTCTTGCTACAACTTGGCAATTTTCTAGGCTAGGCCTGTGTTTTGCCCTTTTGGACCCATTCCCCTCACTCAATCTTTGAAATTCCACTTTCCCCTACTTCCTGACATCCCTCCCTACTTCTCAAAATTTCCTCAAGAATTTAGAAGCCCCTTATCCCCTTCATTTCGCTTCATTTGAACAAATCCCCTGTTCCACACATCGAGATAGGTTTTACTCCAATGATGTTCCTGAGTGTTATGCTTCTTAACCTGCAAATGATACCCAAATACAGAATATGCGAAGAAAAGATATCCAGAACACAGAATAGCGAAGACTTTATTATTCAGAGAGTAATGTTCACTTGCCTCTTCGAGGGGGCAACCTCCAATAGAGCAGAGCTCGATTACCAAAAATAAGACACGATGCTCCTCGCAGGGAGTTACTATCCTTTATATATGACTCCTACAAGTAATACCACGGGTTAATACCGCTTATTACTAATACCGTCAGCCCATTTGCAACTAACTGTGGTTCCTTTATTAATTGCGGATTAACCACTTACAATTATTAATATGGGCTTTATTGACTCTTAACTATGACGTGGTCCCATTACATAGATAAAGGGGTTAGGGTGGGACCCTAACACTGAGCAATAAAAGATGAATTTGGGAAAAAAGAGAGAGGTTTTTGTCCATTCATTCAATCTAAAGCATCAAAACTATTGCCTTCCTTGCCCCAATTAGAACTCTGCAAAAACTAGGCCTCATCCCTGGAGCCAAATTTGCCTCTTCCATTTTCCAACTCAAAACCCCCAAAAACTCAAATCAAATCCTTGCACTTCATACCTAGCCTAAAATTAGTTGTAAAATCAATCATCTCAAGCCCATTTGATTATTTTTTGCTGAGATTGACCCAAAGAGAGCCCTCTCCTGTCCTCGTAGGGCTAGCTACGAGGCTGAGCGTGGTTTGATGTGGACCTAGAAGCTTACTTTTTCAGCCTGAGGTAAATCTAGGCTCTAACATAGTGGCGACCATACTGGGGACGAAAGTTTATTTTCATTGTTTGGCTTTGTAGATTACAGACAGAGCCTGAAGTTAGCCAGGTAGCCTTCGAAACTCTTTTGCTTTACATTAGCGAAAGTAGATGAATGCCGCTTTAGTCAATCTTCGGTCTAGTTTATAAAATGAATATCTGATCTAAATGATCACCCCAGTACATGTATCAAGTTTAGATTTGATTGTTGATGGTGGACAACGATCAGACATTGGAAGGCTGAAATCATTCACTTGGCGATTCCAAATAATTTTCAAGATCAGATCCAAAGACTCCATTGGAGGATGAACCCAGCCAACAAAAACATGAAAGGACAATATGGAAAGATCAGGTATTCAAGTTGGAATTTCGTCCAAGACATTTTGTTCTTCATTCTAAATTATTTCTTCTCTTTTCCCAAGAATGTCAAGAAGGTTTTGCAAAGTATACTATATTTGAGAAGAGATCCTCGGCCTGCAGTTGATTCTTTCCCTTTGAAGATTGTAAATACCAAATATTTGCATGCCTTTGAGCTTGATCAAGACCCCTTTTCTGAATCTTGTGATGACCATCTTCAAACTGATGAGACTAATAAGACAAAGATTAATTCTACAACTTCTGTACATACCCCATTACCTTGTAAAATTCCAGATTGATACAAGCCTCTGATTTTACCTCATATATTCCATTCTTTCCCTAAAAATCATGATCTATATCTACCAAGATTTGATGGTGACTATAACAACATCACTGCTGAGAGACATGTTCTGAATTTTGAGTCCTTTCTTGAACTTTTTGAAGTTGATGGAGAAGATGTCAGTATTAGGCTTTTTGCTCTTTCTTTGCAAGGCAAAGTCAAGAGTTGGCTCAAAACCCTGCCTGATGCGAGCATCTCAGATTTCCAGTAGTTCGTCAAAGCTTTCCTCGATAGGTGGGTGATCAGACAAAACCCTTTCTTGATTATAGAAGAATATAACCAGCTGAAAAGATTGCTAGGGGATACAGTACAATAGTTTTCTTCCAGATTTAACCAGGTTTATTATTCAATGCCTGTTAATATAAGACCTCCTCCTATATCCGCTCTCTTTCACTACCCAGGTGCATTTGATCCAGAAATGGAATTCCAACTGAGAGAAAGGAATCTTGCAACACTTGAAGAGATGCAGAACAATGCAGTAGATGTAGAGGCTTATTTGCTGATTCGAAGGGCAAAGTTAAAGGAAGAAGAGACGAAAAACATAGATCCGGATTAATCAACATCTCTAGAGGTAAAGCTTGACATTTTGGTAAGTGCAGTGGAAGAGATGATGCAAAAGATCACCGCAAGGAATGGTTATGATGTTCAAGCCTATGGCTCGTTGATTGAAGAAGAACCAGTTGCTGATCCAAAATATTTTCTTTCTTATCCTATTTTTCATAGATCTGATAATGATTGTTTTGTAGATCATCTTGGAGAAGAGAGATCTGTTGATATGACATGCATTCTTGATGATGTGTTTTATGCTGACGAATTGCCTCAGTTTGATCAGTATGATGACGATTATGTTCTCCAAATAGAAGCTAATCTTGTAGACAAATCAACAGCTAGTTTGTGGGAGGAAGAAGTTCACTTTCAACAGTTCGAATACAGTGATCAGTCGTCACATATCAGCTATGGAAATGACGAGGAAAGTGCAGCAAATTTTGAAGTAAGTGAATGATCTTTGCCTTTTTGTTTTGCTTCATTTCAGTTCATCAGAGACACCATTCATGCAATCAGAAATCAACTGTCGACAAGTCTTGATCTGAAACTTTTTGAGGGAAATGAAAACCTTGTTCAAGACTTCTCATATCCAGATTTGCAGCCCCCGAATGCCATTGATTGTCAAGTTGCAGATGAGGACATGGAAACTGGAAAAATGATACAAGATGATTCCATACCATTTTGTTTTGAATTATTTCAGTTTTTGAAGGGTAAATTTCATAGTAAATCTTCAAATGAACAACTTGTAGGAAGTCAACAATTTCTCAGTTTTAATGTTGAGGATGAGACAGATAGCGAAATTCTTGTGCAAGTTGTTAATGAGAAATCTTCCCCTGAAATGATTGATGAAATCATTTCGGATACAAAACCCTCCCTAGCACCAGATTTGCAGCCACCAGACACAATTGAAGATCATATTATAGATGAAGGTGTGGAAGCCGAAATACATGATTTAATGATGCAAGAGGATTATGTACCTTTTTGTTTCGAAGCATTTCAGTTTATAAGGCATAATATTCGTAATATCTCTAAAGAAAAAGATGAATAGCCAGTAGGATGTTATACAGTTTCAAGGGATACATCACAACAGTCTTCTCAAATTTTTTATGATCCTATTGTTGATGTGTTGAATGATGTTTGTAGTCAAAGTCCTTCTCCTATCTGTGAGCTTGACAAAAGTATTCATACAAACTTGATCCGATAGTCGGTTTCTTTGTTTTTTCAGCAGGAGTCTCGTCACAAAGCTCAGATCAAAGTTTGCATTCATGGTATGAAGAAAAGAGAAGTAATCCATTGGATGAGCTAAGTCCCAGTGTGCATGAACTTCAAGATCCTTATGCAGTGTTTTTGGAGGAGGATAGAGAATCCATATTATTCAATGGATCTATTCACAAGTGTTCATGGGAGTTGCCTTTCAGTAGTTCTCTCTTGTTGTGCATAAGCAAACACTTGCGGAGAATTCAAACAGCAGCTGGAATACTTACTTGGTTGCATTGGTTGTTTCATTTCACTTGATCAGGTGATGAATGGAACAACTAGAGTAGGTTGTATTGAATAAGCTCTACATTGAGCATTTTTTCTAGTCTGTCGGTTGTGTTTAAGTATCGAGTTAGTTTTTAGTTGAGTGAGAGTCAATT
>APFE030624417.1:0-15475 GCA_000404065.3 Pinus taeda
ATCATTGCATTTACTTATGCTTTCCTATATTGAGATCTAACAATCCTCTCATTATCTTCCTTACAATTTTCCAACTTATCTATTAAGGTCCTAAGTGTGTCCATCCAATTAAGAGAGTCTTCATCTTTACTCTTCTTGACAATTTTTTTGTTAATTTGGCAGCTCAAGGACAAATCCCTCCCTCGGACAACCTTCCTCATTGAGAATTACCCCTCCTAGTCTTTGGAAGAATTTAATTTGGTTAATGAAAAATGTATTTTTAATATGAAAACCCACTTGTGGACAAAAGTACATGTTGTATTTAAGAGAAATTGGACACCATTGCAAGAATTTAAATACAATTCAAGTTAGACTCATTTGGATGCCATCATTAGTATCAAGCATCTTATTTTTCTCTCTTCTTTGGTTTGGATCACATAGGTTTGAAGTTGGTTCATGAAAATTGGTTCATATAGGTCCAAAATTATAGGGTCCAGGCTCACACTTGTGAAAAGGAAAATTTGATTTTGGGTTGCAAGGTTGGAATGGGGAAATCTCAATTGTAGATGCACACATGAAAAGGTTCTCCTTGTGGCTCGAGAGCTACAACCGCACTAATGGTTACTAGCTCAGTGTGTTTGGGACCTAGGTTTTTGTTGACATTTGATTGGATACTTTGATTGTTGACCACAGTCTTGGAACTTTGATTTTGATTAGTATTGTTTTTGGGCTCATCTCGGAGATATCGTTTGGTTGGTTTTCCTAGATAGTCTTGCGATTGGTGAATTGGATCATTATAATCTCTCTTTACTAAAATTTTTATGACAATCTAATAAGAAGAAGAAATTGAAAGGGTTTTCCCCCTTATGTTGTTTTTCCATGGTCCTTGACCAAATCATTATGTCTCTTGTTATTTCTCTTAATTTTCTATTGTCTATTGCATTTCTTGTTCTATCTACAATTTCTCTTGATAATTGGAAGAATTGAAATTGTTTTGAAATATTGGTAATTGAAGCAAATATTTGGGCTAAAGTAATTGTAGCAACATAGAACAATGAAAAATTAATAGTCTTCTTCTTGTTAATGATGGTTTCTATTAATGTTGTACTACATCATCCTATTTCTCATTCCTTGGTTTCCTTGTTGCACCTAGATGCCATCTTATGTGTTGTTACACACACATGATTGTTAGTTAAATCAAATACAAATAAACACTTTCATTCATCACCTTGGTATGTTTGAAACAAACATGTTAATGCAAAAGTAGCCGAAACATCAAATCTCAAGCTAGTATGCCAGTTAAAAAAACAAAATAGCATATCAACAAATTATTATGCCTACAATAATATCAGTGGTAATTCTAAAATCAACACACACATATAGAAATTAACCATTATATTAAATACCACTCTGTAATTTTAATAGAGCTTTTAGCCTCTTTTATTTAAGGCACGTTTAGTTCAAGTGTTGAGCCTAGGCACTCTAATACCACATTGTAACACTCCATTGGACCCCCCTTAAGATATCTTAGGATTTGGGAGGTGTTACACTTTATTTAATCTGACCTCCAAATTATGTTATGAAGATGGGTTTACCAAAAATCGTATTTTTCCAACTTCATCGAAACTCAATGTTAATACCATCATCACATTTAGATCATTGAAAACTTTGTAGTAATATAAATTTTATCTTAGTTTGACTCTCAGATTGAGACTTATTCCCATTCAAAGTTTATCCAATTATATCATGCCACATCATTGAGGTACAACCACATGACACCCATGTGTAACCCACATGGATTTTCCATGTCATCTCTAGTAGTCCCACCTTTCTCATGGCACTTACATAGCATCCATGTAGACTTTTCATTAACCTATTGACACTTGCCATGTATGCTTAGGGACAAAGGTTGCATCAAGGCTGACCATGTCATGTTTTATGATTACTCTTCATTATATCGAGTTCAAAGGGAAATATCGGGTGCACAAAGATATGCCTTATTGAAATATCCCCAAATCCCATGAATCTCTAGATTTTCTTGCCTTCTTAGTGGAGTATCTATCTTAGCATACATTTGAAGTTCAACAAGGTTTTCCATTTCTATCCAATATCCAAAACACCCTAGGCCATATGCAAATTCAATGGGAAATATGAACCTAGTCCCATTCTTGACTTTTCTTATGTGCACCATGCCTCCACCACCAGATGTCTTGGAGACAAGATGCTTCATTCTGACTAGCTAGATGCCTAAACCACTGTTTGCATTCACTAGTCTTATAGATGTCCACCCCCTCCACATATCTGAATGCAACTAATGTTTGGGAGTTGAAAAGGATATCTGGATTGAATACAAGATTCATTAAGGGACCATCTCCTCACAAATAAATGTGTATCTTTCTACCAAAACTTACAGGAAATGCGATTTCAAAGGATATATGAGAATTTCCTTAAGACAAGGAATTTCTTGAAACACCAATTTCTAGGAATCAAAAACCGCATCTAAGCATTGAAATCCTAAGGCATTATATCATGACCATAACATAATTAATGACTAATAAACTTGCCTTATATCAAATTATCAGAAAAGGTAAGAAATGGCCCCAACAACTAAATTTCACAAGAGGATCACATATCAAGTTTTACTTATGAAGATCAAGACATTGCAAAATTATATAGGTGTACATAACAACAAACTTCTCTCATTTTTATTCAAATACGTAACTATTAGGTATATCTAAATGTTCATGCCAATCACACAATTACCTCCTTATTATGTGAGGAAATCTACATCCTTAAACATGGTAGTGAGCTATGAGATTCATGAGCATATTAAATATTAAATGGGATCACATGCTATAACAATTTAACTAAGGGACTTCAAGCAAACATGCATATTCCTAGAAATGACTATATATTTCATGAGGATAAAAACAAACAAATAGATCCATATGTTCAACATAACCATAAAGCAATACAAGGAAACTCCTTTACCATGATCATATAATAATCTCAACAAGTTCCATGGGTGATGCTAAGATATAAATGCACAAGTCACATATCATACAATTTCATCGTCTATAGTTAAAATGGATGTAAGTAATTATACTTATTTTTTTAACTTCAAATATCTGGTAACTGAAGGAGGGACTTCAACTCTCCACCCAACCGTAAGTCAACTACACTGCAATTTTTCTTGTACTTGACTACCCTTGAGCCAGATTCATATTTTTATGAGTTATTTTCACAAGGGTATTTCACAACAATATTTATTTAATCACATTAGAGATGGATTCTCTTATCCAAGTGGTTTATCAATTTCTCTCTTTTAATGAGCACCAAAGTAACTTTCTACCTCTCGAAAATCAATCACAAGGATTCATCCAAGGCTCAACTAAGGCATTGCTTAGTTCTAGGAGATTAAATACACTGTATAGATGGTTTATGAGCTACGTTTTCAAGGAAACCATTGTAGGAGTCGATCACCCACTGTCTAGGCGGTTTATCAACTTACGTAAGAAACACTAAGTGGTTTATTGACTTCCTCAACTCACACATAGTGTTTGATCATCTCCTTCTAGAAAGAACCACAATGAACTAACTCACCTTCCTAATGATTTATCATCCTTCCAACAAGAACCCAAGTGATTTATGATCCCACTCAACAAGCACTAAGTAGTTTATCATCTTACCTAACAAGCACTTAGTGGTTTATCACCTTACTCAACAATCACTAACTAATTCAAATCTCCACTAAGCCTACATTTGCTAAGACTACTTTGTTGTCTGAGTTGTGTCCTAGATTTCCCTATTCTTTTCCTTGCATTGTGTTCTCTCACTTTTTCCTTCTCGTGTTTTCCTTTCTCATTATTTTTTATCTATACATTCATCCTCTCTCTCCATTATGTCCCATGAGGAAGGGGACTGAATTGGAATCTTACTCTACTCAAGCAACCAATACTAAATCTTCACTAGTTGTTTTTGTAGAAAATTAAATTCATTGGGTGAAAAGTAAATGGAAGTAAATGAGGTGGGTGTGGATTTCTTTAAACACTTCCCAAGCAACCTCTCCTCATCAAATACCTGAATATGTGGCCTCTCCATCTCAACCATAAAATTAATTTTTACATAAATTGCAGAAACAAACTCATATAATGAAAGTTACATGGGGTGAAACAAAAATAGGTGTTATAATAACACATAAGTATGGATATATATAATTTCCATAAGATCCCATTAAATAAAAATAATCATGATCAAGTTGAGTGTGATCAAGTTTGAAGAAATTTAGGCTTCAAGATGACCATTCTTGGAATTTTTTGCTAATGTTCATGTGACTAAAGATTGATATAGGATGAAACATATATAATGATGGAACATACATGGGGGTTCTATTGGCACATGTAAATATATTGGTGGTGAGGGTTTTTTCACAATTTTTGAACACTTCTTCTGCAAAAAGATGTTGGATGAACTACATCTTCATCAGTAATGTGAAGAGAAAGATCACAAATGCACACCAAGCATAAAGTTGGGCTTAAGTGCACTACAAATTGAAGTTGTTGTCCTATTATGGGGGAGCAATGAAGAATGATAAAACATACATGACTTGTGATATCATTCGATAGTAGGAAAATTTGGAGGATAGATTTGTAGCCTTATAACTCTTGATCATTGCATCAATGATTTATGGGACTCATCCTATTGATCATGTAACAAATATGTTTCCCCATTCCACCATTGGTAGCATCATAAATTCTACAACATTAGATTCATATGCTCTACCATTGCATGGGTGTCATGTTCTTTGTGGCCACACTCTTTCCTTTGTTCCACAATAATTTCAACCTACTCATATTCTTAGAAGACTAAAAAAATTTACAAGTTTCTTAGAACAAGAGGAAATTTTAGGAAATAGGAACTGCATTGTCTTGAATCTTTATTATGGCATATCTTGTAGACGTTATATGATATTTTAAGACTTTTGTTTGAACTAATAATTTCAAATTATAATTCTTTCACCATGATTTTGAAATGACAAGAGAGAAGGATCAAATGAAACTACCATCAAACCCTAAAAATTCTAATAAATGAAAATAATAACACTAGTAAGGAAGCACACACCTTAGAGAGAAAATGTGGCCAAATATGAGTTTGCTAGAGCCAAACAATTGTGATAATAGACAAGGTAAGCCAAAATGAATTAGATGATTGCAACTGTACTAGAGAGAGATAATGCAAGATTGGTCAATGTCAAAATAAGATTATTTACAAATTAATTTCCAATGTGTATCTATACACTACTCAAGAATTAGGGCACCCCCCAAGGATATTTGTGCACCCACATTTTAGTAAACTAGGTTGAAATTAAACAAAAACTAATATTTCATTATAATAAAAAGATACATCAATTCCTAACCAAATTAATCAATGGCACAACATAAGCTGCTCTTGGAAAAATAGGAGGATCACACAATTATCAACAACCCCTCTTTGGTTGAATAGCGGGCACATAAAAAAATGTTGAAATACAAATATGAGTTTGTTTTTGGATGTTGAACTCAATTTAGTTGACTATGGCCATAATACAAAAGTGTGTTTTGGAAATCCAACTCAAATAAAATCGATATATGTTGAATGGTGGGAGTGGATTTATGAATTTGATATTGGATACAACTGAGAGTCGATATATAGATGCCCGACTCAAACATATCTCACTCAAATACATATGAAAGAGTGTATGTATATCTAATATCAATATAAGTTGATATTTACCAAAAACACTACTACACATAGAAAATTTCTTCATAAGTGTGCTCTATGCACAATTGCAAAGTTACTTTATGGTGTATCATAAGAACCCACTTACTTATATAGGTGAACACCATGTATGACTATGGAATATATAGTTTCATCTTCGTGTCACAAAAAAAAGCTAAAAATACACTCGCTAAATCAAAAATTAACTAACTGATATGATATACACATGAGATGGACAATGTGAGAGGGATTCTAGATGCACAACTTGAATATAGCTCACCCAAATACATATGATTAGTTTTATAAATGTCCATTACAAAATAGGGTTAGACCTATTCACAATAGTCCCCTTTAATCTAAACATTGGGGAGAAGTAATTAAACCAAAGTATCCCCCTTTAATGCTAAATTTAAGCCATATAGTGAAGATGTAGTCTAACTTGAATGTTAGACATGAACATAGTTCAACTATTTGATGAAAGAAACCTCTAATGGATGTATAAAATAAATATACATAGAAAGACATGTTAACCCACTAAATGTAAGAACAATGGCACACCTTATACTCAAAATTAACGTTATTGAATTTAGTACATATTATCACCTCCCAAACTTGCATTTCAAACATTATAATGGGCTCTAAGAGAGCACAACTCTCTGAACACTTAGGAATATTTTCAAGTGTGAAAACAAAAATATTCATTTCACTTTGGGTTAGGTCTTTTTTAGGCAAGGGGAGACCTAATATTTTTTTTTCTAGATGGTTTCTTTAGAATAAGATTGATGGTGGAATTTTTAAAGAGTAATTCCTATATAATTGGGTTATGGAGTTTTAAATAAAAAAATACCTAGAAGTAGTGATGAGAAGGATAAGGGGTGTTCACAATTAATATAACATGTTGAAACCATAAGAGAGAGAGGCATCCAATAGAACAACTAGAAAACACTAAATCATACAATAAATGGAGAGAGTAATAACCTTCGAGAAAAGCACTCCCTAAAGAGAAACTATACTATAGCAAGTGTGCTAACGAGATAATATTGCAATAACAAAATAGTCCTTCAACAACCATGTTTTAGTTATTCAAAAGTGTGAGAGAAAGAAAGTATCCATTGCAAAATATGAGTTATTTGAATCCACATGTGTGGATCACACCACTCTCAATAAATGGGGCCTTATTAGATTTTATGGTTGGCCTTATTTGCTACAATTTGTTATTTTCTAAAATTTGAATGTGGATATTATAGTTAATCTTTTCATAAAAATATTATATAAGTTAATAGTCAATTATATTTATGTAGTAGATGATCAATAATTTAATGATTATTGTTTAGTATTTTATTTAACTAGTGTGAAAAACACAGACACACACATATATAAACTAAATTTCTAGCTATATATATTGTCATTTCTTCTGGTTTAAAATGGTTTCAAATGTACTTTTGAATGCATAAATAGATTCAACACCCTAAAAAAACTTTGAAGCACTGAGACTTTGAACATTAAAGAATTTAAACTTATAATTTATCTTTCATTTATTAAGTATGTATATATATATATATATATATATATATATAAATATAGTATTATATATATATATATACCAGAATCACTAATCATTTATTTAAAAGATGCATATTTTCCTTGGTTTTGGATTCAAACATGCCTCTATAATGATATCTTAGGTTTATGCCTTTGTTTTCGTGAATGGATTCTTCTCTAACACGATTTTATTACATTATTTTTCTTAGAAAATAGTCTTGACTTTCCCTATACTTTCATGTGTTAGTTGTTGATGCCTTATGCTATATGTTAGATGCCGGTAGAATTTTAGGGAAGTTCAACCAAATATTATATGAAATTCATAACTGTGGAGAGAACATATAGCAAGTTCAATTTCTAACCCCCAGTTCCAGAAAGGAAGGAAAAAGCCACAAAACTTGCATTTTTCCCCTTACTGTGTAAATGTTAATGTGAAATCTTCTAGAACCACCAAAGGTAGGAAAATATTCAGCCATTACAACCTCTCACAAACTAGAGAAATGAGAGAAAATAATATGAACATCTATCTTTTCAATACAATATACATATTAATACAAATGTTCAATAAGTCCTCATTCAAAGCATAGTAAATAATAAAGACATAAGATACTCAACTAGCGTATCGATGACATTCAATTTTCTACCATCTTTCATCATGACTTGTTCCAATTGACAACTGTCTGTAATAGGGCTAGATCTGGAAAGAGACTTCAAGGCCTTACACCCATATATTTGTCAACATTGTTATGTTTTCGATACATATGTGATATTTCGTTTTCTATAATTGTTTATTCAAGGTTGAGGAGTGGGAGCTATTTTTTTTATGTGAGTACAATTTTCTTATATTCTAATTTTTATGAAGCAACCAATGTCTCCTACATATGCTTAACTGCATAAGCAACAGATAGGTATACACCTTTTTGATTAGTTGGAATTGGATATTTAAGGGATTTGAGGTGGCTATGATCCAGGTTGATATTGGTGGCCACCCACCTATTCAACTTGGACCTCCAGTCATTTCATTAGTTTCCTTGATTACAACACAATTTACAATTTTTAGCATTTTTTGGGTCGTGAACCTCCAGAGTTGTTTTGACCCCCTAAATGACGTTCTTTCAAGGTTCCTAGTAAGCCCATAGCCATAGGTAGGGGCCTATCATAAATGATGTGGTACTCAAAGAGATCTTTCTACAAGGTAATATATGTGCCAAATAGAGATCATATGACCAAGTTACAACCCCTGGGAATGTATTTCTCCCACTAACCCCAATAGGGACCACAAACTTTTAGTGTTCCATCTCCTAGGGTTAGGTTTTTGGTTGTTTAGGGTATCCCATTTTTATTCAATAATAAAAAGGCCCTTGAGCCTATTGTAGCATAGTTCAAGGGAATGTAGCTGCCACATCTCTTCTCAAGGATAATCTACCATCACCGAAGCCAATTTATTTCCATTTTGTATGTAAGCATCTTTCAGTTCCTTGATATTAATGAAATGAAGATTTATTTGTGCTACATCTCTGTGTTTATGTTTATTTTTGTATTCTATTGCATTCATGCATAAGTTTATATCAATGGTATCAGAGCAGTCTGCTCTTTCTTTGTCTTTGGGCATGTCCCCAACGAGGTCAAGGTATAAGGAGTTAGGTCTCGAACTGGCTGAAGCTTTACAAGACTAGCCTCGCTAAACCTAATGACCTCCCATGGCGAAAGAAAATAAATACAAGGGAGCAGGAGATCCTTTCAAAGTATTGCTCAAACAAGCACTTGAGCGACAAAGGAACACAATGATGGACAAATTTTCCCAGATCCTTTGACAGATGCATAGAGGCAACACATCTTCATTCAGTAGCCACTCAGGAGGCACCACTCCCTTAAAGGTACAATTCAAGTTTTAAATCCCCATATTTGAAGGATAGATAGATGCAGATGCCATAGATAAATGGTTAAATTTGTTGGAAGGATATTTTTCAGTTCATGATTTTTCCAAGTGGGAAAATATTGCTTTTGTACTTCTCAAAGTTGTCCCCCGCATCAAGGATTGGTGGGAAACTTACTATGAGCAGAGGGATGAGTGGGAACCCTCACTATTTTTAGTCGTGCCCACTTTGAATTATTTCCAAGATGTCATCAAGGAATATTATTACCATTTTGGAGCTATGAATACAAGTACATAAAATGGATTACGCTGCATTAGCAAAGGGACCAAGATGTGCATGAACTCACAAATCTTTTCCAGACCCTACACATAAAGTTGGGTATAAAATATTTTGAGAAGCATGTGGTGCTCAAGTACCGTGGTTCTTTTCCCAAATACATTCAAGAGGAAATGAATTTCCTGGACATCTCCTCGCTTGGTGCAACACATCAATATGCTGCCAAGATTGAGTAGAAGTTCAAGAAAAAGAAGTGAGACTTTGGATTTGAGAACCCAAAGCAAAGAAAAGGTGCCCCCATGTCACAAAGCAAAGGGAAAATCTAGGCCTCCACTCCCCAAGACAACTGCTTGAAGCCTCAAGCCAAGAATAATGGGAAGGAAAACAATGACACTGACAAGTAGTGTGATTTTCATAAAACTCCCACTCACAACATGAACAAATGTTGTGCAAAGCAAGCATTGGTGGATGAGCTAAAAGACCTAGAGATGGATGCATGCTTTGATTATGAGTTGGAACCCAACAAGGGAAAAAATAAGGAAAATAAGATCATTGACACAAAACACACTACGATAGTAGCCACCATAAAGCTCCAAAGGGTCGAACTTGATGATCTGGAGGAAGAGAAATGCCTCTTCCACTTGTAGATGTGGGTAAAGGGTTTGACGATGCATTTCATCGTTGAAAGTGGAAGCCAGAAGAACCCAACCTTAGCTGAGGTCATTAAGAGATTATATTTGCCAACAACACCACATCCACATTCGTACACCATCGGGTGGCTCCACTGAGGGTGATATCTCTATGTCAGCTAGCAGTGTCACCTACCTTATAACATCAAGTCATTTGCAGATGAGGCATTATGGGATGTTTCCCCTTTGGAAGTTTGTGATGTTTTGTTAGGTCGTACATACCTATGGAAGCATCATGTTGTATATGAGTCCAAACCTCATTATGTTATTATCACTTTGCATCAGAAATTGCAAGATTCTAGAGGTAGTGTTGCCTACTACTTTTTATTTGATGTCTTCTACACAATGCAGTAAGATCATTTCCCAAACTGGGAAATTTGTCTTACTTATGATTCTCCCTCACAGGAAGTGGAATATTGTGGCCACATCCACAACCTCCAAACAGAGCTCCTCCACACGGCAACAACAAATGGACAAGGTCAAGGAGGAGTAAATGGACCTATTTACATAACCCACAGGGTTACCCCTACATTGTGAGGCCAATCACTCCATCGATATAAACCTAAGCATGCTGCTACCTAATGGATAGATCTACCAATGCTCTGCTATGGAGAATTATGAGATAAAGAGGTAGATTCAGGAGTTATTACAGAAATGGCACATCAATTCAAGTTCATCACCCTGTGGCAGCCCAATCGTGTTGGTACAAAAGAAGAACAGAACCTTGATGCTCTATATTGACCATCAAGCACTGAATAAGATCAATTTCTGGAATAGGTATCCAATCCCACGGATTGATGATCTCTTAGACTAGCTCAAGGGGGCCAAATATTTCTACAATATTGACTTGAAGTGTCATTATCACCAAGTACCCTTCGAACCCTCCGATGTCTGGAAGAATATCTTTAAATCAAAGGAGGGCCTTTTCGAATGCCCGGTCATGTCTTTCAGGTTGACGAATGCCCCCGAAACCTTAATGAGGCTGATGGAAGATATCTTGTGGCCCTTCACCATCTCGTTTGTGGTAGTGTATTTAGATGACATCCTGATCTTCCACCAGAATTTGGAAGAGAGCCTACACCATATTCAACAAATCCTCCAAACCCTACGACAACACAAATTATGTGCCAATTTGGAAAAATACACTTTTTATATGACTAGGTTCAATATTTGGGGTACATTATTGATGAGAGGAGTGAGCACGTGGACCGAGCCAAGAACCAAGTTATTCAGGATTAGCCAACCTCAACCACTCTAATAGAGCTCCTCAACTTTCTGGGCCTTGCCAATTTCTATCATAGGTTCATGGTGGGATTCTTTCATATCACTTGGCCTTTGAGTCAAGTCACCAAGGACGAAGTGAAAGCAAAATTATTTTGGTCTGAATCCTAACAAAAAGAGTTTTCCAAGTTGAAGCATCACCTCTACTTTGCGCTAGTGCTCGCATTACCAGACCTACAGGAACCATTTGAAATTGAGACAGATGCCTCCGACTATGCTATTGGTGCAGTTCTTACCCAAAAAGGGCATCTTGTGGCATACAATGAGACACTTTCAGATATAGTCTGAAACTATCCCACTTATGAAAATATATGTATTCCATTGTGCATGCCTACTAACAATGGAGGAATTACATTTTGGGGAAGGAAATGATCATCCACATATACCATCGACCCCTACAATTCATACTAACATAAGGAAAGTTGCAAAACAATCTCCATTAGAAATGGTCCACATATCTGCAACAATTCCATTTGAACATCAAGTGCAAGAAGGGAAGCACAATTAATGTTGCATACTACTTCAGCTGACTACTATTTATAGCTCCAACCACTTTACTCAACTCTGTGGACATGATACTCTGGGATGGCCACATCTTTACAAGAGCGATCTAGATTTTGACACTGCATACCAGAGGCTCTTGGAAGGCAAGCAAGTTCCAAACTTTCACCTCTAGGGCGCACTATTATGCCATGTGGGATACCTCTGTGTTCCTTCAAGCGAGTATGCCAAGATGATTTGAAAGGTGCACTACACTTGGGTCGCTAGACATTTTGGGTTAGAGAAAATAGTGACAATGTTACAAAAGTATTTTTATTGGTTGAACCTTCGACAGGATGTTAGGAAGTATATGAGATCCTGCATTGCCTACACCATTGTAAAAGCTACAATAAAGAAGCAAGACCTGTATACTCCTCTATCTACTCCTAACCGACCCTGGGAATCCATCTCCATGGATTACATGTTGGGTCTTCCTTCTACCAAGCATGGAAATTGATGTGTTTTCATGGTCATTGATAGATTCTTTAAGATGCCTGTTCTGGCTACTTGCAAGAAAAGTATCACAGAAGAAGTCACTGCCAAACTCTTCTTTGAATGAGTGCGAATACACTTTCGGATCCCACATTCCATTATCTTAGATCATGACAACAGGTTCCTAAGTACATTCTTGTGAAGCCTCTAGTCGTTGTTGGAAACCAAGCTCACTAAGTCCATGGCCTTCCACCACCAAATTGATGGTCAAATAAAGGTCGTAAACAGGATGATCATGCACATTTTTTACATGTACAACACAAAGTATCCACACACATGGGATGAAAGCCTCCCCTATGTCCAACATAGCTACAACAACGCTCTTAATAGCTCAACTAACCACAACCATTTTCAGGCAAGGTTGGGATTCTATCCACTATGTCCCATTGATGTTGTCATACCACTTGTAGTTACTTAGACATATTCGAATCATGTCCAGTTTGAAGCTGACAAGGCTACCAACTTCATTGAATGTATTTAGCATAGTCTCTAGTAGGTCCATGACATATTGGACTAAGCAAATGCCAAGTACATATAGTGTCATCATCAACATCGGGTGCCACACAAGTTCTAGGCGGGTGATAATGATTGGTTACGTGTGCAAAAGGAGTGCCTCATTGGGGCCCTCCGCAAGCTTCACTCACTCTGATATGGGCCTTACACCATCACTAAGGTTATAGGAGACAATGCTTTCAAACTCAACATTCCACCATTCCTTGGCATGCACCCAAGATTAAATGTAGAGCGACTATGACCATACTTTCCCTAATTGCTAGAGGCATTAGACATTGTTGAGCAACTAACAATAACAGAGCTCAACCCAAGCTATGTCAAACATGCCCTGACTGATATGATCATGGATAAAAAATCAAGAACACTCGCTAGTAGAGAGTCCAACTATATTGAGTTATCAAAGCAGGCCAACCCCTTTACCAAGGCAAATATCTCACTAAGGACTAGGTTCAACATAAATTTCCTCACCTCATGGAAGCTCTGCACGCCATGGGGACCATTTCATCCTAAGGGGGGGGGGTGATTGATCCATGTGGATATTGGTGGATACCCGCCTATTCCTCCTAGACCTCCAATTGGTTTCATTAGTTTCCTTGATTATAACACAATTTAATAATTTTAGCACTTTTTTGGGTCTTGAATTTTCGAAGTTGTTTTGGCACCCTAAATGATGTTTTCTTGAGGTCCGTAGTAGGCTCATACGTATAGGTAAGGGCATGTCACAAATTTTGTAGTAGTTGAAGAGATATTTTTAACAAGGTATCATACATGACAACCAAAGATCTTATGACCAAGTTATGACCCCAGGAATTTGGCTATCCAACTAACCCCAACAAGGCCCACAAACTCTTCACATTCCATCTCCTAAGGTTAGGGTTTTGGTCATTTAGGGTTTTCACTTGTTGTTCAATAATTAAAAGGCCCTTAAGCCTCATTGTAGCACAGTTCAAAGACATGTAGCCGCCACAACTCTTCTCAGAGGTAAGTTATCATTGCCCAAGCCAGTTTAGTTCCATTTTGTATGTAATCATCTCTCAGTTCTTCAATATTAATGAAATAACGATTTATTTCTATTGCATCTCTGTGTTTACGTTTATTTTTGTATTATGTTGCATTCCTACATAAGTCTGGATTAGGCTACTAATGGTACTAATACGTTTTAAGGTAGTGGTGATGTTTTTATTCGAGGATATGGCAGATATTGTTGGTAGTTCTTTCAATGTAAACCAAATAGATCTTGGAGAGAAATTTTCTCACATCACATTTTCATCTATGCCCTTTTTGTCAATATTGAATTCTCTAATTCTTTGTTTCTTAGCTATTTATCTTGAAAACACCAAGGAGATGGGCGTTTTCTATGTTTAAATGGTTTTTATTTGAACTTTGTGGTAAGAATTATCCTAGAGGCATTGTATAGTTTGAGTTTTCCATAAACCTAATGGGAGACGGAGCCATCATGAATCCTTGTAATGAGAACATCAAGAAAGGAAAGGTTGTCGTCAACCTTAATTTTCATGCTGAATATGATAAAATGGGACAGAGTATTAATGTGTTGCTTGAATATTTCTAATTTCTCAAGTCCATGGAACGAAATGATAAACATGTCATCAATAAATCTCTTCCGAATTTTGGGTTGAATGGTAAAGAATTTAATGTGCTTTGGTTTCAAGGCCTCCCATAAATAATTTAGCCACTACGATGATAAAGGGGAGCCTATATCCACCCCATATTTCTTCATGAATTTCTTTCTTAAAGTTAAAAAATATGTGGATTTAAGAAAGATTACAATTAACTTAACAATATTGGGACAATTATTTTTTTTATAAATTCATGACACCATTAATAGGAATCTTGGTGCAAAGAGAAACAACATCGAACTAAGAAATAGATCATAAAGTTAAAATTCATTATCTTTAATATCTTTAAAGAATAAGCCAGTATTACGTAAAAAGAACTTAAACTTCAAGACTAGATGCTTAGAAAGTAAGTACGTCGGTCCCTTCATGGTATTAACAATAAAAACCCTAAATCGTACAATAAAAAGAGACAATAATAACATTAGAAGAAAAATACTCATTAAAAAGAAAACATACCCTCACCCAAGTTTTCTAAAAAGAGAAAATTTCAATAACCATGAAAAATTATTTAAAAATTATTATAGTCATTGAAAAGTGTGTTAGAGAAAGAATTTCTAGGCAATTGAGAGAAATTAAACCATTAACTATAAAGAATAGTGAAGATATAGGTTTCATTAAGGATAAAGCATTTTATATAAGAGATCATGCGCATAGGCTAGAGAATAAATGAGATCACAAAATGGTTGTTGAGGAATAACTCTTAAGTGTGTATTTATAAATATAAAAAACTCAATAACTACAATATCCTCCCAAGAATGTTATATAGAGTGATATATTAAGTAATTAGGTTGGTTTTAATTACAATTTATTATTACAGATTATATTAATATAATTATTTTAAAAATATTAATGTAATTGATATAGTCGAAAGTTTCATAAATATAATTAAAAA
>APFE030624420.1:7415-50433 GCA_000404065.3 Pinus taeda
CCTCACTCCGTCCACCCCTATGATGTGTCCCAGATACAACATCTCCGTCAACCCAAACTCACACTTGGAGAGTTTGGCATAGAACTGCTGCTCCTGTAAGATACGCAATACTGTCTCAATGCGCTGGAGATGCTCCTCCCAAGTCCTGTTGTAAATGAGAATACCAACACAAACTTCCTCAAATGACTACGGAAGATGTGATTCATGCAAGACTGAAATGTAGCTGGGGCGTTGGTTAGCCCAAAAGGCATCACCAAGAACTCAAAGTGCCCATAGTGACACCTGAAGGTGGTCTTAAGAATATCCTGCTCCCTCACGCGAATCTGATGGTACCCAGGTCTCAAATCAATCTTTGAGAAGAATCGTGCTCCCCTCAACTTGTCCATCAACTCATCGATCCTAGGTATGGGGTACCTGTTCTTCAGGGTCTTCTTGTTCAGGGCCCTGTAGTCAATGCACATCCTCAATGTACCATCCTTCTTCTTCACCAACACCACAAAAGAAGCAAAAGGACTCATGCTCGGACGAATGTGCCCAAGTGCCAACAACTCCTGGATAGCCCGCTCAATCTCGTCCCGATAGGCCTTGGGGTGCCTATAGGGGGTGGTGATCACTGCTTGGATACACTACTCAAGCTCGATAGTGTGCTCAAACCCCCGATCCGGTGGTTGTCCTAGTGGAATCTCTCCAAACACTATGGCATACCGATCAAGGATGGACTGGATCTTTGGATGTACCGTCTGCCCTGTAGTCCCTGCCTCTAATGCACGCAGCTCCACTACCCACTCTATGTCTCCCTTCCGGAAGACTGCCTCCATCTGATGAACCGACACAGTCTGAGGCGGATATGTGTGATGTCCCCCTATCTTCTCATGCCTCCCTGTCTTCTCATCATCCCACTCCATCTCTAGGGTCTTCCAATCCATTGTGACCTTCCCTAAAGTAATAAGCCACTGAACACCCAGTATCATGTTGGTGTCCGGAATATCGACCACAAAAAAGTGGTCAGTCAATGTGTAGGTGCCCTTCGTCACTGAAAGCCCTGGAACATAACGAGCACACATCATGGTCTAATCTCCTAGGACTAATACCGAAAACCCATCGAAGCTCTCTGTCTGAATACCTCTCCGCTCAACCATCTGTGCATCGATGAAGTTGTGGGTTGCCCCACTGTCAACCAAAACTGATACGCGCTGGCCATGTACTGTCCCTCGTACGCGTAGCGTTAGATACTTGGGAACTCCCCGCAAAGCTGCAAGGGCCCCTCCAATGGGTGCAAAAGATGCACCACCTACTGCTGGTGGTGGAGGTGGCAAAGGTCCCTGTATGGCACGGCTATCTCCTGCCTCCACATCCTCCTCATCATCCTCTTCTCCACTGCTCTCGGAGAAGACCTCAATAAAATGTGCTTTGCCAGCAACACATCTATGTCCTAGTGCCCATGGATCCTGATAGGTGAAGCACATTCGCTTCCTCTTTAGCTCCCTCCTGGCATCGTCATCAAACTGTACTCGTCCTCGATTCCCCTTTGGAGGAGGAATCCTCACATCCTTCCCCTTAGACTGAAAGGGTTGTCTTTGGGGGTAAGGTGTCTGAGTCCTGGGTAAGACATCTCGTAAGTCCTGAGTCCTGCTGATAGCGTCCTAGAGTGTGGCTGGTCTAGTGGATCGGACTAAACCTCGAAGTGGCTCTGCTAACCCCTCAACATAAATATAGACCCTCCGTGCCATGGATAGGTTTGGCACCATCACAGAGACCCTCAATAAATCTGCAATGTAGGTCTTTGGGCCCCCTATCTATTTGAGCCTCGTCAGCTCAACAAAATGCTACTCTGGATCCCTCCGATTAAATCACTCCATCAGTCTCCTGGTAAACTCGGCATATGTCGTCACTATGGAGTGCCCTACTGTAACCATCCCATGAAACCACCAATCCTAGGCTTCGCCATCCAAACGCAATGTTGCCACCTTGATGGCCTTTGCCTCCGACATCTAGTTAAGCTGGAAATAAATGTCCAGCTTCTCCACCCAAGACTTTGCCAAACTGTTTGATGAGCCATCAAACGTAGGCAAGTGGAATCTACTCGCTGCACGGTGGGTGGCCATCGATTACACAGCAAATTAACCAGACTGATTGTGCACGCAGGCACTTCTGGTCACTATCACAAGAAAGCTCTCTGAATTAGATTTCTAACGCCTATCATGGTTCCCAATTCCGACTCTCGATGCTCCTGTTACACTGAAAACAAAACTACTTATATCCTCTAGAATCTGCATACAAACTCTAAAACCACTCTCCTTACTCTTCAACGAGCCAAACTGTCTTTATAGCCCTCTAAATACACTCTAACTCCTTTCTGCTGAGTGTAGGAGTGAATACGTTGAAATTAGGGTTTAAGGGTCTCAGTCATGTCATGGTTGGACACTTAAGGATAAGGTTGCCATGGTCTTCAAATTATGAACTCTATAAAAACAAATAAAAACCCAAAATACCAAAGTCTATTCTCTGAACCGTTGGCAGTCAACAAACTGAGCACTGATCAAGCATAGGTCATGTGGCTAGGTGGCATGCCTTGACGGTCGTCTAGCAGACTGCCACCTACGCGGTTTCCTCCGGTGGTTCCGAAATATGCTTGGTGCGTTCACATGCGCTATCGTAGTTACAGTTCTCATCTACCACATTAACTGTAGCTCTTATCTTCTCACATGGTTATGGTTTATCCTCCGCACGATTATCCTTGACCTCCAACAGCTGCTACCCATAGCACTAGCCATTCACATGTTGATGTTTACTCCGTCGCGGTTAGACTATCCCTCTGCAGTTTAGATCCTGCAGAGTATTAACATAGCACTTTTTCTTTGTATTAAAGCCCGAAAGGGTTTTAAACTTTCGAAAAAAACATTTTTTTAATGCATGGTTTAGGTTTTCAGGTATGGGTTAAGGTTTTTAGGACTTAGGTTTATTTTTCCACCATAGTTTTGTAGGTAGGTTTATACATTAGATTTATGACTTATGTTTAGGGTTTAGTTTTTAGACTTTTACACCCTATTACAACAAGTTGTCACAAGGTGACATACAAACCCACATGATGATAACCATGGACCAAAATTGACAAGCAAACCCTGGCGGAATTGACGATGAACACATGTCGACAACTAGGTAATAAACACCATAAAAACCCACATCAACCATTGACATCACCAGAATTGAAAATCAATATTGGACAACCTAAACCATAAACATCATTGTCGAAGTTGAAGATATCGGACACTGGATGTTGAAGATGAACACTAAGGAAGTTGATAAAGTTCAAGACCTCATCGACTATGATCATTTGAAGACCACTTCGACTTTGAACCACTGAAGACTCCGCTCATGCTGGACTGACAAGATCCTCCTAGATCAATCCTCTCCACTTGAAAGCTTTTGGACCACAAAAGTTTGACTAGACAGATAGCAGGTGAGGGTAGAGCCCCCTCACTCTCCACCTTGTCCTGATGATGTACCAATACTTTTAATCAAGCACCTAAAAGTGATGACCCTGATGATGCTGATCATGGCATCCTTTGAATCTATGAACTATTCCATCCATCTACAGTATGCATAACTTGCGAAGATGGTTAAACAACCTGTTATGAACATGGCAATTGAATTTTTTCCATGAAGTACCATGAATTAGTGATTCATAAACATATTTGAAAATAGTCTCTACAGGATATTATTCAATACTATTGACATGCATTAAAAATCTATTTTGCGAAAGGACAGAAACATGCAAAGACATTCTTGACATCATACCAGCTACTTGACTTGATGTACTTTCTTCATTCCTGATTACTAAGTGAACTTGTTGCAATAAACCCATCAAACTGTAATGTGAAAACTACTGCAACTTAGTTTGACTTTGAAAGTATTGAAGTGGTTGTTGATTTGTTTGAATCATTGTTTCCTCACCCATTAAATGATGTCTCCGTTGATTAACACTTTTTCTTAATGCATAAGTTTCCCTTTCATGTACTAGATACTTTGACACTACTTTAGAAAAGGTTTTGGCATGAAAACAAATAGGTTTCCTCTCCACTTGAAAAGAGGCTTCAAAATTGTTTGAAACATGAAATGGTGATACAATACAAGAGAAATGTAACACTAACTTTCCCCAATACTGACCTGCATCCCTGTAACTGATAACTTCCAAACTTGAACTGAAATGATTCATTCTGACATTAGGAAGAGGAGCTTTGGACATCAACTGTAACTCATGTTGTATTCCCTGCTTATGAGTAAGATGTTTGGGTTCTTTAAATAGAACTAGAAAAGTTTCTACCTCTTTGATCAAACTATCTTTAAGTTGAGACTCATAACTTGAACAAACATCATGTCAACTCTTATGTTGTTCTTTTACACACACGAGTGAAAATCTCTTATTTGAACTTATTAATTGCTTCATCTGATTAGCAACAACTAAATTCAAGTGAGTTTTACTTTTATGTGCCCTGACAATAAACTCAACCCCATCTTTCTTAAGGTGATATTTATGCTCTCTCCTATAAAACACTGCATCACGACCATAAAGATAAGGACTTCCTAAGACAACTCCACATATGTCTACTGGAACCACATCTAATTCCACTTCATCAATGTAATTAGCTGTAATGGCAATTTTTAACCGACATTGCTTTGTGACATTTATCTGAGTTTTCAGCCAACCTAATGGGTATGGTTTTGGATGATTCTGTGTCTCCAAACCCAAGTTCTTAACTAAATATTCAGATATTAAATTTGCATGTGATCCACTGTCAAACATTGTATCTATCTTTGTGTGCTTACAAGTTATCCTTATGTTAAATAGTTCAACTCTTTTATCCTCATTTGAAGGATTTATGTTTGATGAAGATGCAATAGTATTCAAACTTGAACTAGTGTCAGAAGTTTTACCTATCGAAACTATGGCGGTTATCCTCCTTTCATCACCTGAATCGGAACCTAGATCTTGTTGGATTGTTGCAAATGCTTTCTTTTCATCCTTCTCTTTAAGGAACTTTTTCGGCTTCAGTTCAGGATGAAGTTTCCAACACCTAGATTCATCATGACCGATTCTCTAGCAATGAGAACAAGTAGGTCTTTCCTTCTGAGCTGTCACTGATTTCTTTCTCTTCGAATTGTTCTTCCCCTTACTGTCATTGGAATCCTTGATTTCCAATTCTTTGGATGATTGTGGTGAAAACTTGAATGGTCTGCCACCTGATTCAATATGTATGACTTGAACACACACTTCATCAAAATCATCAGGATTAAACATCAATAATATATGCTGCAAATATGAATGTAAATTGTCGATGTACATTAATAAAGTTTCACGTGTATCCAATAAAATACCAAGCGCCAATGCTTTCTTTCTGAACTCCTAAGTAAACTCCTGAACACTTTTCCTTTTACCTTGCCTCAAGTGTTGCCAATCAATAATAGCTTGCTACATATATCCTAAAGGATAGAATTGTTTCCTAAGAGCTTTTAAAAACTTAGACCATGAAGAGATGACTTTACCTTTCCGCTTTACATCTATTTGAGTTTTACTTTCCCACCAGATTAAAGTTATTCCCCCCATTCTAAGTGTAGCTAACTGAATTTTTGTTTTATCATCAAAAATGTTCTGAATACGACAATACACTTTAACTGCTTAATACATTTATCTAACTTTTCAGGATTCATTTCGCCATCATAAATAGGTAACTCAGATTTTACATCAAGTTTCAAAAGAGACATTTTCTTAGGTTTCTTTTCTGTTTCAGATTCTGAACTGGAAGAAGAAGAAGTATAAGATGATGATGGAGGTGATGGAGGTGTAGGAGGTTTATCAGTCTTGTCTTTACCTTTGTCCTTCTTCAATGTCTTTGAAGAAGAAGCTGCATCTCTTGCCTTCTTATCTTCGTAAAGTTCTCCCAACATCTGTTGCATACTCAATAATGCTTGCGGAAATTGTTCCTCACTCATCTTAGTTTCAAGAATTTCACCTGTATCAGATCCTGTCATGATCGACTTATGAGTGACTCTTCGCTTTCCAATCTCTGATCAATCTCCTCGAGTGTTCCCTCTCCACGTTGCGACTTTGACCTGGTTAACATTCACTGGCAAAATTCTACAAATGCAACCTGCTCTAATACCAAATTATATGATCTGAAACGATCATATGTTAAACTGAAGTAGAATTGACTAATGCCAACAATGAACCGAATGTTAACTTAAAGTGCTTTAATCGTGAGAATCAATTGAAAAGGGATGAATTGACGACAGAATTAAAACATAAGCAAGATGTAAACAGAAGTGAAAAGCAGCAAAAACACAGCGATACCAGACAACAATATTATTACGGAGTTCATCCCTAATGGACTACGTCTCCAGGTCCACTTTCAAGATGGGTGACCGTTTTATTAGGATTGAATCCGAGGAGATCGATTATACAGCAAATTAACTAGACTGATTATGCACGCAAGCACTTTTGGTCACTGTCACAAGAAATCTCTCTGAATTAGCTTTCCAACGCCTGTCACAGTTCCCAATTCTGACTCCCGATGCTCTTGTTACACTGAAAACAAAACTGCCTATATCCTCCAAAATCTGCATACAAACTCTAAAACCACTCTCCTTACTCTTCAACGAGCCAAACTGTCTTTATACCCCTCCATATACACTCTAACTCCTTTATGCTGAGTGTAGGAGTGAATAGGCTAAAATTAAGGTTTAAGGGTCTCGGTCATGTCATGGTTGGACACCTAAGGATAAGGTTGCCATGGTCTTTGAATTATTAACTCTATAAAAACAAATAAAAAAACCAAAATACCAAAGTCTGTTCTCTGAACCGTTGGCAGTCAACAAACTGCATGCTGATCAAGCATAGGTCATGTGACTAGGTGGCATGCCTTGATAGTCGTCTAGTACACTGCCATGTGTGTGGTTTCCTCCGATGGTTCCGATCTACGGTTGGTGCGTTCACATGCGCCGTCATAGTTACGGTTCTCATCCACCACGTTAACTGTAACTCTTACCTGCTCACATGGTTATGGTTTATCCTCCGCAAGGTTATCCTTGACCTCTGACAGCTACTAGCCATTCACATGTTGATGTTTACTCCGTCACAATTAGACTAACCCTCTGCAGTTTAGAGCCTGCGGAGTATTAACATAACACTTTTGCTTTGTATTAAAGCGGGAAAGGGTTTTAAACTTTTGGAAAAAAGCATTTTTTTTGCATGGTTTAGGTTTTTAGGTATAGGTTAAGGTTTTTAGGACTTAGGTTTATTTTTCCACCATAGTTTTGTAGGTAGGTTTATACATTAGATTTAGGACTTATGTTTAGGGTTTAGTCTTTAAACTTTTACACCCTTTTACAACAAGTTGTCACAAGGTGACATACAAACCCACATGATGATAACCATGGACCAAAATTGACAAGCAAACCCTGGTAGAACTGATGATGAACACATGTCGACAACCAGGTACTAAACACCATAAAAACCCACATCAACAACTGACATCACCGAAACTGAAAATCAACACCAGACAACCTGAACCATAAACATCACTGTCGAAGCTGAAGATATCGGACACTGGATGCTGACGACGAACACTAATGAAGTTGATAAAGTTCAAGACCTCGTCGACTATGATCATTTAAAGACCACTTCGACTTTGAACCACTGAAGACTCTGCTCATGTTGGACTGACAAGATCCTCCTAGATCAAATAGTCCTAAAAGGACATACCTAGTGAACATCTAGATGGGGTATGTGCCTTAAGAGGTAGTGTGGTGTCTCACGTAAAGCCTCCAAGCATTATGCTCTTATATAAATAGAGCTTGTCAGTTAAAGGCCTTACTATGTTGACAATGTTGGTTATGATGTTGATGCTTAAACATGGCGTATCAATCTGACTCTTCTTATGAGAATATTTTAGTTCGAGGGTATCTTTATACCAAGTGTACAATTATGAATACCACCCTAGTTAAGAGGAAGTGTTGGAGAATGTAACTAGTTTCGGTCTTCATAATTTGTATCATTATGTATTTTATGTAAAAAGAAAAACAAAATAAAAAGAAAAATCATTATTATTTTTTCTAGACAAGCATGTTCTTCAGGTTTCTAGGTTTTTGACTCAAAAGAGTCAAAGTCCGATTTGGACCTATTGTAAAGAAAAAGGAAAAAGAAATTTTAAATATCTAAGTTTGGGTTAGAAACACCTCTAGATGCCAAGTCAGCTTACATGTCAAATCGGCCATGTTAGAAAATCAGAACGGCAGAAAGATTTTCTTATACTTGATAATTACTTGTGATGTTCTTGACTTCTTATTAAGTTTTCTTTATATCTTCTTTCTTTATTTCATCAAGCAATTACCAAAGCGAAAGCACATAAAACAATGGATACCAAATATAGGCACTATGCCAGGGAAAAACCCCCCTCAAGGGAAAAACCCAGTCAAAATTCTCTTACTTTCAATAGTATTCGTTGAGACTCTTCACCCTAGAGAAAGACCAAAACTTCTCTCCACACCAAATCAGCCTCCCATATCTTCTACCTCTTTCCAGCAACTTCAACTATGTACCATCTTCCGACATTAGGCAGCTTCCAGCATCAAGCAGTTTTCGGCATCAGCAAAACTTGGAAGACTTCGATCTCCCAAACTAGGGCACGAAACAAAGAGAGAGAGGCACCAAAATTCTATTTTTCTTCTTCTCCTTAGACTCCACCCAACTCGCACTTCCTTTGGCTTCCTTAGACCCATTTCGCAGTTCTTCGGCTTCCTTAGAGATATTGAACTAGCTTGAGATGACATGCTCCAAATGAATTCAACTTGCTTCTATTTATAGGCTTCAAGGGAAGTTGAATTGATGTCCTTAGGTCGACTTGGTGTGGAGGATACATAAATTATATTTGACTCAATACTAAACATTTTTACATAATTCAAAAGCCCAAGAAGGGTCTCTTTAAAAGTACAATGACTCTATTGACTCAAAAGTCCTCAATGGGGACTTTGACCTAAACCATGATGACCCAAGCATGAAACTCATGCTTTAATAAGTCATAATAATAATTACAAAAATTATTTTCTTTATTCTTTTGACAAGTACATTACAAGATGACTCAAACACATTAAATGAAGACCGAACCTAGTTACATTTTTCAACAAGCCATGCCCCAATGGAAATATCTATTCGCACCCCTCTGAACTATATAAATAGATGGAAGATGGAGCTCATTTGGGCACACACACTTGATGGATTGTGGTCTGAAATATCGCAGAGAGGGCAGAGAAGAGGTGGAGGACCGATGTCTGAAAAAGAGAATATCTTCTTGAGCTAAAGTTTGTGGAAGATCTGCCTTGGTATATCTCTTGTTGCTGGTCTCTTGTTGATAAATCTGCTGGAAAGAAGGAAGGTTTGACATGGCATCTGTGGTTTTGGGTCTTGGATATCTCATTTGATCTGATTCTATAAGAAGAGACATTTCTGGGTTTTCCCCTTGGAGGGGTTTTCCCCCGTTTGGAGCCTACATCTTGTGTTCTTTTGTTTCTATGATCTTCATGTTCATGTTATGGTACCTGTTTGATGAAAGAACCAGAATAAATATTAATAAAGAAGCAAACTAATTTCGCAAGCAATTACTATAGTAAGGAAAATCTAAACTAATCTACAGGCCTCTCGATTTTCCAACATCCAGCTCATTGTTGTGTTTTAGTCTTGATTTTGTCTTGTGAGATCCCTCACAAGAACTGCTAGGTTTTGAGGCAACAATGATCACATCTGAAAACGAGCGCTTATTCACATACAATCCAGCAGCCCAAGAGCAATTCTCTTACTACAAGAAAAATAGCAGCAACTGTAGTGCCCCCACAGACATTAGCTTATCCTTCATCCCATCTTTATGCATCTGAAACCCAGCTTAGGGAATAAGTTACTCTATCATGCATAAACAGCAATACTGGTTTATCTCAAAATAGCATTGATATGCTCAAAATCAGGGCTGAAAAGAAAGCAGATCCGTTCCTTCAAGTGCAAAGGTTATTCTCATGTGGAAAACCCTTCTACTTACAACGATATCCTCCTCGAAAGCACTGGAATCTCTGTAAGGAAGGCTGTTCTATTATGATGATTTTGGTTGCAGGTAAGAGTGAACAATATCCATGGCCTGAAGATAAAGGAGAAAGCTAAATGCTGCTTGCTTTACTTTGGTTGATAGCATTTGTACTCGCCTAGTACATAAACCAAATATATTTGTAGCATGTCCTTGTAACTTCCTAGCTCTGGCTTGATGGTCAAAAGGACAAAACTAAATGCTGCTAGCCTTAAAACAGAAGTGATGACACTTCTACATGACAAGCACTACCAATACTTTAGATGCGACACAAGATCAATTCCAGGCAAGGATAACCTTGGCCAGAAGCACTCTAGCAAGTGATGCCTAGTTTGCTATGAAATATGGTAATTTCAATTTTACATTGCAAGTAATCTGTACTGAATACAATTCAATGTTTTGCATTTTCTTACCACACAAGAGAACTCGGGTGTGAATCCAGCAAACCATACGTCTCTATAGTCATCAGATGTTCCTGTTTTCCCTGCACAGGGCCTGCCTAATCTTGCCGCACGACCTGTCCCTCGTTCAACAACAGCCTGTGACATTTGATGGCACCTAAAATTGTCAAGCCTGGGAAAGATAGTGAACTCAGTTACCAAGAACTTGTGGAATGTACACTCCAGCATGCAACTGAAAACTTGCCTGTAATAACTGCCGTATCTCTGAAACAGCATGTTCATCGACAACAGTATTTTCATTTCCATCATTTGACTGCAGTGGACCAAAAGAAATACACTGTTAATTGGTATAATTTTAGACTAGATTTACCTATCAAATATCATAAGAAAAAAAAAATATGAATTTTTCTACCTCTACATCCTCCAAGACATGACCATCACCAGTTTCTACACGGCTGATAATATAAGGTTTGTGATAGTGCCCCCCTGCAGCTATTGTTGAATAAATAGTTGCCAGTTGCAAAGGAGTAACCTACAGAATTCAAATCAGATATTTAGTCTGAAGCTCCATTTCAGTGCAAGATTCTTCATATAAAAGTATTACAATGTCTTAAAATTGGAGAGACATCTCCACTATTTCCATGGGAAGAACCTGGTCATTAAATGTTGTCAGTTTAATCCATTTGTTCTGAGTCCTTTGCAGAATAATTAATGAAAAATAGTAGCCAAGTTACAAGTTACAACCCATTTCACGTCCCTTGAAAAGATTAGCTGAAAAACTAACCTCACAACCTCCAAGCGACAATGATAGTTCATATGGGAGAGGTGTCTTAATACCCAAAGCTCTAGCCATGTCACAAACCTGACGAAATTCCAAAGATCATTTTTCTTTTTCATATCAAAAACACCAGATAATGATATAAACAAATCTCATCAAAAATACAGGAAATCCAAATATTCACCTTATCAACTCCGATTTCAGCACACAACTTTACAGTTGGGACATTTAG
Source organism: Pinus taeda (assembly GCA_000404065.3). Lineage (NCBI taxonomy): Eukaryota > Viridiplantae > Streptophyta > Pinopsida > Pinales > Pinaceae > Pinus > Pinus taeda. The sequence continues at coordinate 18,951 of APFE030624420.1, forward strand.
TGACTTTACCAGAGCTTCTTCAAGAGTTACCTGTATCAGGGACACGGGTTGAAATTTCATAGTGAAAAACAGATGCCAACCCACCAGTTTATTTTAAACAATCTGCTAACAAGTAAAAGAATTATCTGAATCCCAAAACAGTACTTCAAGTCCAGAACACTGACACAAACCAGTCCAGGTTGATGGCCAGGTTGATCCCTGACCCTGTCCAGCCAGTCAGTTTGTCTGGTTCCAGTTTGGACTGGGCTGGTTTTTAAAACCTGATTCTATACAAGAATGATATAAAGAGAATGCACCCTCACTAGTAGATAAGTAAATTTGCATTTAATGATCATTCATAAATAAATCCAAAAGACTTAAAAACCACTTACTCAAGAAATCATGTGCATCTATAAACCCTAGCCATGAAAATCCATAGAAGTTTCAAAGTCATCCACAAATAATCTCCTCGATGAGGTGCATTTATTCATCCATCCATAGCTAAGAAAAATATAAAAGTACACAAGTAGTGATATATCTCTAGTAGTCATCATTTACAAGTGACAAGTGGTTCTCATTTATCTGAGTGAAGTAGTGATATATCTCTAGTAGTCATGATTTACAAGTGACGAGTGGTTCTCATATATATGAGTGAAGTAGTGATATATTTCTAGTAGTCATGATTTACAAGTGACGAGTGGTTCTCATTTATACGAGTGATCTAGCACTTCCTCATCCACTAAAAGCCCTATAAACCTATGTTGCATAAGTTTCTGGAATGTGAGAACGTTGGGAACTTGGGTATGGGTGTCCGGAACGGCTAGAGGTTTCTCCAAAATTTACAGGAAACAGCTAATTGGGAGCGGTAATATTATATAATAAAAAATTAAAAATATAAAATTAAAAACTATTATAACATTTATAATCTGCTGCAATTATAATAGCAGCATATAAACACCAGACCTAGATGAAAATCACACCAAGGGAAGTGAGGGGTCTTCGGCCAGGGCGGAGAGTGGGGGTGATCTCTCAACTCTTTGTGTGTGTGGTTGTGTACGTAACAATGCATTGAATCTAGGCAGTGTATTGGGTGGGTTGAATTTGGATGCTAGTCTTATCTAAACCCCGTATGATATGTACCTCTTCGCAAGTTAAGAAGGTCGCAAATGAATAAGTCGAGTTTATCAAAACCTCGAAATGGATATCAGACCCCAGTTTAGATGGGTTTGTGCTCATTTCACACACAGCATAACTATGGTAAAAACAAATCCTCGGTTTCCCAATGTAATTCAAAACATTGTGATTCTATTTGAAGTACAGGAGGGCTAAATGACTCAAGCTCATACAGACGAATAATTCAATCTCTGCGGGAGCAAAACCATGTTCAGATAACCCCATTTAAGGGAACATGGACCCTGAATGCGAAACAAACACAGAATTCCCTACCATATTATAGCTAATTTTTAAGTTTCATGAGCACCCAAAAGTTGCATAGACAAATCAACATACATTAAACCATATGAAAGTTTGGTGGGAACTGGAGTTTTTTTGGTGCCAATTTGGCTGCGGGAACGCCAGAACTCCAAAAAAAAACAGTCTTCAAAGCTCCCAGAACTGTCTCTAGCTCCCATTGTAGCTCCCGCTGAAAAGGAAACGTTCTCATATAGTTCCAAAGCTCCCGGGAGCGCGGGAACCATTGGAACGCGTTTCCCACCTCTCGAGAGCCGTTCTCATGTAATAAAGCTATAAACATAAAATCTTGCATTTATCTCTTAGAAGCCCTAGAGATAAGGACTCAAGACCCCCATCAATGCGTCATAAATGAAGAATAACGCTCAAGACATCATGTCATCCTCATAGATATATGCTCCAAGGCCATAGGTGTGGTATAAATGCTCTCTAAAAGTCGATGCCTCACTCCAAGCATTGTGTAAGGGCTCCAAAAGTGAAAAGTTGCCTCCAGAAGTCACAATGTTTCATCTTCAAGGGTAACATCAAGCACCAAAGATGTGACGTCATCATCAAAGTGTCTAATCATCATGAAGAGGTGTCATATCCATCATCAAGGTGCAACATCCAAGTGCCAAGTCATGGCAGAAGGTGGAAAGTCCCATCTCCTCAAGAGTACCAATTCATCATAAAGGTCCAATGCTATCCAAGAGAGGTAGAATGACCTCAATCAAGAGTGGAAGAAGTCACCATCAATGTCTTCCAAAGGACCATATCTATGCAAGCATCACCATCAAAGAGGGACTCCAAGCAACCAACTATGACCATAGAATGTATGTACAAGAGCCATTGCAACATAAAAAGCAAGTCACATCCAATGTAAAAGATATCAGGTATCTTTTTCAAACTTCACTCTAGCTTATGACTATATGATTTGCTAAGTCGAGGTTTGGGAGTGTCATCATAAAACCCTATTAGGTGTGCCTATATCCTAGCAAAGGAATATTTCTTATGTTACTGTATATGTGGAGTTTTGAGGCTAGATCCGGAGATCCCTGGATCTAATGTTATCATAACCAAACCAAACTAGACTAAATAGACCAATCTGACCATTCGAGGGAAAACCAATCAGAACCGCTATCAAGGAGAGGAAAATGCCAGTTCAGTACCAAACCAACTAGTTTCATGAAATGCTACCAAGGATCCTTTGAATGAAATTTTCTTTTTAAAAGAAATAATTTATGAGTGGGGAAATCCTAGTATTTGTTGAAAAATGCAACTAATGTCAGTCTTCATAATTGTATTTGAGTCATGATGTAATGTATTTGTTAAAAAAAAGAAAGAAAAAAATATTATAAAAGAAATTGACTTATTAAAGCATGGGTGTCATGCTTGGGTCAATGGCTTTTAGATCAAAGCATGGGTTTCATGCTTGGGTCAATGGATTTTAGATGGCTTCTAGGGCTTATGTCAAGTGTCCTTGTATTTGTCAATATGTAAAAGATCCTTCTTGGGCTTCATCTATCAAGAAAGAAATTTATTTTAATGTAAAATAGGTCTTTTAGGTATAGTGGTATATCGAGCAACCAATGCAAATATCTCATCATAGTCCACTCCTTCCTTTTGAGAGAAGCCACGAGCAACGAACCTCGCCTTGAACTTTTCAACACTCTCATCAGCTCCATGTTGGATTTTGTAAAGCCATTTTGAAGTGACCACTGACTTGTCCTTGTCCCTATTAACCACATCCAGACATCATTCTTCATGATCAATTGATATTCCTGTTCATCACATCCATCCACAAACTTGTTGCTTCACAGCTTCTTCGAATGTACAAGGCTCAGATTGAACTATGGTACTCATAGCACCTAAGTACCCTTGGTACATGTTCGAGTTCTTGCTTTCACGAAACACCCCCTTGGTGCAACATGTCTCTCAGCATCTTCAAGAGTATCTTTGAGCCACAAAGTTCTTTTTCTTGAAATAAAGGGCTCACTAGGAGGTGGATCAATGGGATCCATTAGACCTTCAACATCGGGCAACGGATCATCTGTTAAAGATTTATCCTGCTTTCCTGCATCTTCATTGTGTGAAATTTCTAAATTGAAATTCTACTACTGCAGCAACTGATTTATTTCACCTACTTATTATTCCCAATAAGTTAGTTACGAAATCCCTCAAGTAAATATTAAAATAAATTCTACTGCGGTTATCACACGATTACCCAGAGAAAAAAATACATGCACAAGAACCAATCACATTAACACAGTTATTTTTGGACAATTGTCCCCGGAAAAACCCAATGTGGGAAAACTGGTGCAGCAGATGAAGGCTTTATTAATCTTCAACAACAATTGCTTTTGCAAGGATGATTTTACAGAGAAACTGAAATAAAACACTTGAGAATTTCTCTTTGAGACCTTCTGACACTTTGGAGACCCTGCTCCCACTTTTGCGTCACCCTTGCGTCACTCTGTGTGGCCCAGCATGGCTCGGAGTGGCTTTGCGTCCCTCTATGTTAGCCTACATAGGCTCTACATCTCTCCTCTAGATTGCATCTCTCTCTGCGTTGTCTCCCACTGTCCCTGCATCACCTCCTCCTCTGTCACTACTTGCTGTTGATGCCATCCTCTTCCTCCACCCTGCAACTCTCCCTCTGAAATCGATCTCCTCTACTTGAGAATCAATTTTTCCTTGAGATACTGAGTATTTGTTGGTGTGTCTCCAAATGATCCTCAAGTCTTCTCTTATATTTTCCTGTTGACAAATCAACGGTCAAGATTAAGTCCCTAATCAACAGCTAAGATTAAAACAGATTTGATCCTCGTCTCTTAGAAGCTTCTCACCCTTATCTTTATCAATACCCATTAATATTTTTATTTTCCTAAGTTTAGACTTAGGAACCCATTAAAAATATTAATTATTTTAATAACTCCTCATCTGAGTGGAATTTCTCAAAACGATTTCTGGGTCTTGGAGATCTCATGTGCCTTAGCCTCTCCTCCAAATTTCAAGGCTAGAGCACATTCGGTGCTACCAAAAATCAACACATTGTCCTCTCTAGGGATAGGAAGATCTCAGACTTTCCCCATGGCAGAATCTTCATCGAAGGTGACATCATGACTCATTTCCACCTCTCTTTGACTAGGCACATAGACTCTATATGCCTTTGAAGTTTCACTATAGCCCACAAACGTTCTTTTCTTCCCAGATGCATCTAGCTTGTTTATTTTCTCTTTCGGCACATGAAATATATGGAACAACCAAAAATTCTAAAATGAGAAACATCAGGTTTCTTACCGTGAAAACTTCTTCGAGTGTCTTGAAGTCCAATGCTTGATGTAGGCACCTATTTTGAACATACACAGCAGTGTTGCCAGCGTCTCCTCATAAGAACTTCGGTAGGCCTTGGTCATGAAGCATAGCATGGGTGGCTTCTAAGATTGATCGTTTCTTCCTTTCAGCAACACCATTTTGCTCAGGAGTATATGTAGTAGTGGTCTCCTTCTTAAAGCCATCTTCTCTACAATAGTCATTGAATTAAATATGACTCATATTCGGTTCCATTATCGGTCCTCAATATTTTGATCTTCTTCCCTATTTGATTCTCGACCAAGGCTTTGAAAGAGCATAACCATTTGAACACTTCATCCTTCCTTTTCAAGAAATAGATCTATGTTTTGCAAGAGAAGTCATCCACAAAAATTGCATAGTATAAGTATCCTCCTAAAGATGTTCCAAGCAACACACCTGATAGATCATAATGGATCAATTGAAGAATATCAGTAGTTTGACTTTGACTTGAGGGGAATGGTCCCCTTGTATGTTTTCCAATTGCACAACCCTGACAAACTCCTTCACCATCTATGTTGAATTCGGGCATACTAGTGACCATAATTCACTATCTTTGTAATAAAGGTAAACAAATCTTTGATGCCATAATTCGGATCGAAGAGAAGTATCGCAAGTCATTTCTCCCAAAGGACTTCCTCCAACCTAATAGAGACCTTCAACCCTAAATCCAAGTGTAAATGCATCTTTCGGGTTCCTTTGCTAAACACATACCTTCCCATCAATGAATGTCACCTTGAAACCTTTATCTTCCATCACAGAAATAGAGAGCAGGTTCTTTTTCAGATCAGGTACATACAACACTTCTTGTAAATGGAGGGTTTGACCTTGATTTAAGTGAAGAGTGACAATCCCAATCCCTTTCACGGGATAGGTGGCATTGTCCCCAAGTATAATCTCCAAAATTGTCTTCTTTTCAACCAAGTTTGAGAGGGCCTCTTTATACCCAGTGAAGTGCCTTGAGGCACCACTATCAATCAACCAATGATCCAATGTATTTGGAGGAGAGGCAGTGTTAAAGGCAGAAATAAGATAAAATTCTTTTTGCTTATCTACAACATTAGTTTCTTCATACCTAGAGTTTCTCGACTTCTTGGGAGGACGACCATTTCCATATCGAGCAACGGGAGCATTCCTCCTTCTTTTGTTGTTCAACCTGGTGTTCCTTTGATTGCCTTTGTAGTTGTTGTGGTTGTTGTTGTCATCATCCCTTGGAGTATCCTTCTTGTGAGGAAACTCTCTAGCAAAGTGGCCAAATTTGTTGCAATTGAAGCATCTTCATTTTTTTCCTTCTTTGAATCTCGACTTAAACCCTTAACCTTGTCTTCTTGGACCAACATTGTTCTTCCTTTCAGAATGAGCGAAGAAAGCAGTAGGTATTAGAATAATGTTATTTAGTGTTTAATGCTCATTCTTATTAGCTGTTTCTATTTTTATCTTTTAAGCACTTTCTCAGAAGAAATTGGTTGTTTCTATTTCTTAATAGAAACTTGATGTTTCTATTTCTGTAAATATCTCTGTATTACTTATTGAGCTTCATTTGCTCATGTAAATCAATTCAATTCATTCATTGATTATGGTATCGGAGCTCGGGTATTTTTTTCGAAATAGTTTTTCATTGTTTGAAATTTTTCGTTCTTCATTTCGAAATTGCTCTCTAGGAGTTTGAATTTGCTGCATCATTGCAGATGCCATTGTTTCATTCGAGTACTTGCTTTCTCGCTGTTTGAGTTGCCCTCCGGTGGTCTCGTGAGCGTTTCTGGCATCGTTCAAGAGGTTAGATACACTGCCCTCGTGCTTCGTGTTGGCCAGGTTTGAACTACTCCCATTGGACTGGACGTTTAAGTGACGATGTTCGAACTCGTGACCTACATCGTGGTATTTATAATTTTCACCGTGTATTTATTTTTTTTTAACACTTGATCGTGCACAGAAGTCGCGCCAGATTTCTCCTGAATCCTAAGCAATCCTGCCACATGATAGGGATCACCCTGTCTCAAGTTTTGTGCGCTTTAGCCCTAAGATCACACAAAGGTGTGCGTAATCGTAAGCTGCTGGTCATATCAAGCAGCTAGTTCCTTGCGGCTTCTCACGCGAATAATTTTTTGATATAGAACCTGTTACTGCAAAGATTTTGGTATGAAACCTGTTACTGTGGAATTTTGTCCTCAGATGTGGCGCAGTTAGAAGTGACCAGTGCGCGTTCAATTATTTTTGTGTTCACTAAGCTTGACTTCGCTCTCATGACCAGCCACTAACGGCATTGCAAGACACCGCCACCGGGTCATCCGCCACCACTGTAGCTCTACTCGTGCCATTGCAGTAATTACTGTTGTCATTCGTGGCAGCTGTGGATAGACACTGCGTCTACAAGTTTCAACGGACGAATTGAAATTCTTGCTGGAATGAAGAGCTGGGTTGTATCCCATTTTTGGGCAGCATATTAAATAAAATCTGGAACGTGTGGGTTGTGGGTGCTTCCAAATAGCTGCAGGCAGATCGTGGTGTTGGTGTTGAACGCAAGACTTTTTTCTTAGGGTCGTATGCTAACGCTGGACTTTACCACAAGTTCTGGTGGTCATGTTGAGATGATCGTAGTGCTTTTTTCCTATGCCTTTGCTATTGTTGTAGCTTCACTGTGAGTGTTGGGTGACATTTCAAGGAAAAACCTTTCATGTATGGCTGGGGGCAAAGGGGCAAATGCCAGTTGTGAATCTGCATAAATACTTCTAGGCAGTGTATTCCATGAACCAGAACTGGAACTTTATTCTGTAAAGCTGATAATATACACTTACAATTGTCATAACCAGCAGTCATCAATTTTTCAGTTTTTCTTTAGAAGCCACAAATTGGACGTGTATTTTCAATACATGCAAATGCATGTTTATACAGACATGATTATTGAGCGTGGGCAATTTTTGCACCTGTCAGATTTTTTCCAGATCAGCCGACATCTGCATTGAAATCCGTGTCGAACTCCTTTGTTGTTTTCTATGTCTTGGGCAACGTATAGATGGCTTCGCTAACCAATCTGATGTTGGAAGGCAGTCAGCGCTTTAATGGCACCAATTATAACATCTGGAAACAGAGAATGTTGACCATTTTTGAATATAGGCGTCTTGATCAGCTTGTTTTGGGGAAAGAGCTTTGTCCTGGTACATCCAGTACAGATCAAGATAAGTTTGATGAACGAAACTGAGAGGTTGTTATGCTTCTCAAACTCTCTGTGACTGATGATCAGTTACCGCAAATTCCTTCCGACAAGACAACTGCTGAAATTTGGCAACATCTGAAGGAATTGCACGAGACATCTGACAAGAGCAGAGCTTTCTTTCTCAAGAATCAGTTGTTCTCCATCATGATGGATGAACATATGTCTTTATAGGAACATCTCAACAAGATTAAAGACATTCGAGATCAGCTCAAAGCCATTGGTCGAACCATGGAGGAAGAAGATATGGTAGTCATCACTCTCAAAAGTCTACCAAAATCTTATGACCACTTCATAGAAACACTCAACATTACCTCCACTAATGTTGATCTGAAGTTTCCAGAGCTATGCAACAAAATCATGCAGCAGGACCGTTGGAAACAACAGTTTGGTAGTGGTGCCTCATCAACCTCCTCAGAAAATGCTTTTGCTGCCAAACATCAGTCCTCTCGGTCCTCTCGGTCCTTTCAGCGGAAAGGTTCTTCTCAGCTTTTTCATCCTACTAGGAAGAAAAATGTGCAGTGTAATGACTATCACAAATTCGGCCACATGAAGAAAGATTGCCAACAGAGGATTGCTTCTGAACAGAAGAAATAGGGAGGGCCCCATCAGACAACGAATGTTGCAGAACATTCCAAGCAAACAGAATCTGCCTTTTACGCCTTTATGGCTAAAAGGTCTTCAGATCCTGTCCCGTCTTCGGCCTGGTACATTGACTTTGGTGCATCACGCCATTTCTCTCGCAGGCATAATCGGTTTATTGACTTCTCACCTTTCAGTGATTCCGTGGTATTCGGCGAAGGTGAAGAGTACAGAGTGGTTGGCAAAGGTACAGTTCAGATCCAGTCTGGTGGGCGCACACTCATCTTCTTGAACGTGTATTATGTTCCTGGTAGGGAAATTAATCTGTTGTATGTCAACCAGATTATGAGGAACTCTCCTCAACTTGATGTAGAGTTCAGTGCGGACAAGTGCTCCATTATCGACAAGAAGACTAGTCTTACAGTTGTTGCTGGCCTAGAGGATCATGGTCTATACAGGGTTCTTGACACTAGTGATTCTCTAGAAGTGGCTCTAGCAGCTCGTGTTTCTCCCATCAGCACTTTGTGGCATCAGCGATATGGGCATCTAAACATGCAGTATCTCTCTCAGATCTCTCGGGAGGGACTTGTGTCAGAGTTACCTGATATTCGGACTCAGCAGTTGGGAGTATGCAGCGCCTGTCAAGCTGGCAAGCAACATCGGTCTTCATTCAAGGATGGAGAATCTTGGCGTGCATCTAAGGTACTCCAGTTAATTCATGCTAATATTTGTGATCCTATGAATACATCTTCTATTACTGGTTGCAGATATTTTTTGCTTATTGTAGATGATTTCAGTACAAAGATGTGGGTGTACTTTCTAAAATATAAATCTAATGTATTTAGTATCTTTCAGAAGTTTAAATCCTTAGTTGAAAAAGAATCTGGTTGTACTATCATAACTCTTAGGACAGATAACGGGGGGGGAATTTTGTTCTTCGGCTTTCTCCAACTTCTGTGATACTCATGGCATCAAACGTTAGTTAACTACACTCTACACTCCTCAGCAAAACAATGTTGTCGAACGCCGCAACCGTACGGTTGTTGAAATGGCTCGTTCCATGTTACAACACAGGAGTGTTCCGAACAAATTCTGGGCTGAAGCAGTATTCACTGTTGTCTATCTTCTTAATCGATCACCTACTCAGGCTGTTAAAGGGAAGACTCCCGAAGAGGTTTGGTCTGGCCGTAAGCCTAAGATCAGTCACCTCAAAGTATTTGGCTCGGTTGCATATGTTTGGATTCCAGCTGCTAAGTGCTCTAAGTTGGGTTCCAAAAGCCAAAAGCTCATGATGACAGGGTACAGTGATCATCACAAGGCCTATAGGCTGATAGATATAGCCACTGGTCGTCTTAGCTTTAGTCGGGATGTAGTATTTGATGAAGACAGAGGATTCTTTCAGTCTCCTCCTTCTGAGCAGTGTGCTAAGGATTAGCCTCACAGTGTTCTTCTTCCCGTAGGTCCACCTGATGGGAGGGATGATGCAACATCAGTACTTGATGATACACTACCTGCACTTCCTCCAGAACATAACCCTCCTCTGGCTGCTCCTATTGTTCCTGAGCCTTCTCCACCTCCCCCTAATATTGGTTCCTCTACTCTCCGACCTAAATGGTGGGCTAAAACCATTGGTGATCTCTGGGATAATGAGCTCCTTGAAGGTAGAACTTCTAAACATAAGAGCAAACAACAGTCTGCAGTAAATTTTGCTCTTATGGCTAACCTGCATAGTATTTTTGGGCCTCAAACCTATTCAGAGGCTAAGGGTACACCTGAGTGGGAACAGGCTATGGAAGCTGAATTCCAGAGTCTTCAGAAGAATCACACTTGGACCCTTTCTGATCTTCCTGCAGGGAAAAAGCCCATTAGCTGCAAATCGGTGTATAAAGTGAAATACAAAGCAGACGGAACCCTAGACAAGTATAAAGCTCACCTTGTTGCTCGAGGGTTCTCACAAAAGGAAGGCATTGACTATGAGACCTTTGCTCCTAGCGCCAAGATGAGTACCATACGGCTTGTCCTTGCCTTAGTAGCTCAGTTCAATTGGAAAGTCCATTAGATGGATGTAAAGAGTGCTTTTCTGAATGGTGACTTATAGGAAGAAGTCTAAATGACGCAGCCTCCAGGATTCAAGGTTGTCGATCAAGAACAAAAAGTCTGTAGATTAGTCAAAGCACTCTATGGTTTGAAACAAGCTCCTCGAGCTTGGTACATGAAAATTGATCAGTACCTCACAGATCATGGTTTTTAGCGGAGTCCATCTAATGCAAACCTGTATATCAAGCATACTGGTGATGATATTATGTTTGTGGTTGTCTATGTGGATGACCTTATCATTATTGGCAGTTCAACACATTTGATCCATGGGATCAAACAGGATTTGTGCAGCACTTTTGATACGACAGATTTAGGACTTCTTCATTACTGTTTGGGGGTTTAAGTGTGGCAGACTGAGAACAACATCTTTCTGTCTTAGTCCAAGTATGCCAGAAATCTTGTGGACAGATTCAGAATGCAGGATTGCAAACCTGCCACGACTCCTATGGAACCAGGGCTCAAACTTTCAACTCAGTCATCCTCACCTCTTGTGGATGAAACTTTATTCAGGCAATTAGTGGGAAGCCTCATCTACCTTACTGCCACTTGACTTGACATCAGTTTTGCAGTGAGCTACATTTCCCGCTTCATGTCAGCTCCTAAGGCTGATCATTGGCTAGCAGCGAGCGTGTGCTGCGTTATGTGCATGGCACTCTTGATTATGGACTTTTGTACACTCAAAGTTTCGATCCTATATTCAGTGGTTACACAGATTCTGACTGGGCCGGTTCGGTTGATGACCGTAAATCTACAGCTGGGTATGTGTTTAATCTAGGATCCAGTGCTGTCACCTGGACTAGTAAGAAGCAGCAGGCAGTGGCTCTCTCCTCAACAGAAGTAGAGTATCGAGGAACAGTTAAAGCATCTTGTGAGGCAGTTTGGCTTCGACGTATGCTTGCGGATATGCATGTTTTTCAGACAGGTCCTACTCCCTTGTTCTGTGATAATCAGGGAGTGCTCAAACTAGCCAAGAATCCAGTCTTTCATGAACGAACAAAGCATGTAGAAACCCATTGTCACTACATTCGCCAACTTGTTGAAGACAGATCCGTTCAGTTGCGATATGTTCCCACAATGGAGCAGCCTGCTGACATCTTCATTAAGCCTCTTGGTCCTGATAAGTTTGTAAAATTCAGAGGGTCTATCGGTGTTGTAAATAGATTGAGCATTAAGGGAGGGTATTAGAATAATGCTATTTAGTGTTTAATGCTCATTCTTATTAGCTGTTTCTATTTTTATCTTTTTAGCAGTTTCTTAGAAGAAACTGGTTGTTTCTATTTCCTAATAAAAACTTGATGTTTCTATTTCTGTTTGGCATCCATAGGGCCATGCTGATTTGACCACAGAAAGAATGATACATTCACCTAAGAAGCCATGTTGATTTGGTTGGGCCACACTGATTTGGCCAGACGTGAATGGCCCTAGGGTAGACGTTCACCTAAAAAGCCATGCTGAATTGGTTGGGTCATGTTGATTTGACCAGAGGAGATTGATAAATTTCCCCATGCAGCCATGTTGATTTGGCTAGGAATGGCCTAGGATACTCACATTACCTGCTTCAGGATGGAGTCATCTATATCTATAGACATGCTAAGGTTCTTCATGTCGGCCCTAGATGTATTATGCAAATTATTATTTTGAAAAAGTCAAGTCAACCGACCAGTGAAGGGACTTGTCCCTTGGGTTGTCACACCCTGTTAAAATTGGCAACTAGGGCCAAATTCCACTTAAGGATAGCTCATATGATAGAGATGATTATTGCATTGGATTCCCCTTTTCGAGAGGTTCAATTTTGATATAAAGATCATCTCATTCTGACAAGTCGAAGTGGAATTTTGAATTTATTCTCTCTCATGCACAAATTGTCAAGGTCGGCCTCAGTCAAATAAAGCTCAAGAGATGTGTCTCCACACCCTCAACGATTTGTATAAATAGGAGTGACCTCTCTCCTCATTTGGACATCACTCATCTCAACGCACATCTCTCTCTCCTCTCTTGATTAGTTCATACAGCTTGAGGACAGCCTCTTTCTTCTTCGCACGTGGCAGGAGGCAGAATTTTTGGGACTATTTGCAGGCCGAAAATTTCAAGGGTACAGGGCAGCGTTGACCCTTGTTGTTTGACCGAATTTTGACTATGTTTTGAAGGCATAAATTTGATCTTTGGAGGCCGCATTTATTGGCACAGAAATTGAGAAGTTTGGGACAGTTTGACCAAGGTTGACTTTAGCATTGACTTCAAATTTGACCACAGAAATTACAGTAGTGTTTCTCTCTCCTTTGACTGGGTTTGACTGAACTGATTTGGGCTGACTTTGACTCTCCTGGAAGGTTGAATTGGACTGTTGTTGACCAAGCTGCTTGGAGGACATTTTGGTACTGCTTTGACCAGTGTTGACTTTTTGGTTAGGGCTGCAGTTGACAGTTATTGACTGCTGATTTTGACAAGACTGTTTTGGGCAAGTAAATTTGATATTTGTACACTCTCTCTCTGCTCAACTATTGAATAATAATAAGAAGATTTGATCAAAGTGCTTTCCCCACATTGGGGTTTTTCCCTGGCATCCGCCAAATCGTGTGTCCTCTTGTCTTGGCTTGTCTTCTTCACATGTTTTTATGTTCTATCTGCATTTATTGTCAATGTGTGTAAGTTAATGTGATTGCTACTGGAAATAATTGGAAATTGTCATTAGGCTGATAAGGAACATTGAAGTAAATTATGCTAAAGCATAGAACATACCATTGTTATCTAAATTAACACACACCTTTTGACATGTATAAATAGATGATGCGACATCTCATTTGGTCAGCAAGTAATAGCAAATTTGAGCAAAAAGGATAAGTATGATTTTGGAGTCTATTCTTTCTTCTATTCATCATTTTATCTCTCTTGGACAGCAGCAAATGTGAAGAAGGAAGACGAATTTGAGCAGGCCACATTGACTAAAGTTGACCAAGCTGCCAATCGAGTTGATCGAGCTCTTGACCAAGCATTCAACTCATTTTGGAGGCAGCAAGTGCAAATTTGACTGTAGTTTGACCAGCCACAGACCAGACATGCAAATCGTTGACCACAAGGCTAACCACAAGCCATTGACCGCAAGTCAAAGTTGACCAAGCCGAGCTGACCACAAGAGTTGATAGTTTGACCAACGTTGACTTCTAGTTATTTTGGCTAGTTTGACTAGTGTTGACTTATTTATTGTTTTGACTATATTTGACTGGTATTTTGAATTGAATATTGGCACGGATTTCTAGACAAATTGTTGATTTGTAAACCTTGCTGAAGAATAATTTCTCCTAAGACAAGTTGTTAGGTTTTCTCCCAAGGTTGGGTTTCTCGGGGTAAAAATATTGCCTCTTTTTTTGTGCATGGTTGTCTTTTTGTGATCTTTATTGTTTCCGTAGTATTCACTGTTGAGATTTTCTTGAATGTAATTATTCAATGATAGCAGTGCATAAAATATTTGTTGAAAAACATTAGGAATTAATTATCTGGCAGAAAATTGTATTCTACTGCACTTGTTATAGAATTTCAACACTTAGTACCCTTTTTCTTCCTTTTTCTTATATTCTTTATTTTTCTTTAGCAAGCCCACTCTTCTTGTATATGCATTTCATTGCATAGGGGTCAAGATAATCTCACATGGTCCTTTAGTTATGCATTTCATTGCATAAGACTCAGGGCAATGGCCTCATAGTGAGGGGATAGAACTCATGCTAACTTTGGCTTTTGATTATCATTAATATCCCTTTCATTTTTCTTTTGCACTTTCACATATTGTTGATTTTGGGTAGCATCAGATGTGCTCTAGCCACGAAATTTGATAGAGAGGTTGGGGCACATGAGATCTCCAATACCCAGAAAGGGTTTGGGCAGATTCTAAACAGATCAGGAGATATTAAATAATAATATTTTTAATTGGAGTCCCTAAGTCTAAACTTAAGGAAAATAAAATATTAATGTGTATTAATATGAATCTATGTTAGAGTGGTCCAAAAGACATGGATCAAGCCAAATTTAATCTTAACTATTGATTAAGGACTTAATCTCGACCGTTGATATGTCAACAGGAAAAGTATAAGAGGAGGCTTGAGGGTCACTTGGAGAATACACTAGAGTGATCAGTCATTCTATTCTCTAGAGCAGGGTTTTGCTAAGAGAGATAGAATCAGTGATTGGGAGAGCAGCTGAGGGGCATTGAGTACAAAGAAACAGAGAAGGCAGAGATTGTGTCGGGAGAGCAGCGCAGCAGCCAAGGAGGGTGATGCAGAGCCAGCAAGGGAGCCAAGTGTTGCGCAGAGCACCAGAGGGGCTACCGTAGCTGACGCAGAGGCTCCCAGAGCTGACGCAGGGCCTCTTAGGGCTGACGCAGGGCCAACGCTAGGCTAAGAGAGGCTGACGCAATCCAGATTGGGTAGATGCTAGGGTTGCAGAGCAGTTTTGTGCTAAGGAATTGCCGGAAGGATTTTCTGGGTTTCATCCAAGAGATTTCTCTCAAACTATGAGGTATAGCTGCTAAGGAAATTCTTTGTTGGGTAGGCCAGTTTTGGTACCCAGATTATACTCTGATATTGCTTAATAAGAAAACCCTCAGATGGTTGCACCAATTTCCCACATTGGGTTTTTCCGGGGACACTAGTCCAAAAATAGTGGTGTCATATGGTGTGTTTGTTCTTGTTTCTTTTAGTTGTGGATCTGTAATATGTTGAGCATGCACTAGTGTTTATTTTCAGTATTTACATTGTAAATAACTTGTTAAGGAAAAATAACAAGTAGGTAAGAAAAAATCAGATAAAGTGCATGGAGGGTTTCTAACTAAGTAAACTTAGAAACTTCGACACATTCATATCATGGTCTTTCCCTTTTTCAATATAACTACATCAACCATGAGTATCCAAGCCCCTTCCTCTCATAAGTTTATTAACATAACTTTAAAAAACAATCGATATGAAACGGAAACCGGTCAAACCGACCTCTTAGATAAGCCCAAGTAACAAACCGGTAGAAAAAACCCAGTTGGAGGGTTGGTTTGTACAGGTTAGGTATCAAACCAGCCAATTTGTTACCTAACCAGCACAAATGGGCCCTAACTGGTCGATTCCAACCCTAACCAGCCTGATTAGATCTCACATTTGTGGGGCATTCTAGGACCATCAATGGCTGTTTTTCAGGTTGCTTTTGTACCTAACCAGTACAAACCGGCTCTAACCAGTTGGTTCCAACTCTGACCAGCCCAGTTAGATCTCACATTTGTGGCAGAGTCTAAGACCACCAATGACAGTTTTTCAGGTGGTTTTGGAGGAAACCCGAGGTTGTTTTCCTTTCAATACAACCTCCCATGGCAATAAAACCAACCCTCCCCCTCCTAAACCCTAAACCTAAATAAAAAACCTAATTCAACCCTAGCAACGTCGGCAATCAATGGTAACATTAAATTCTTAAATTTTTAACATTACCATGAATTGATTTAGGATGTTTGATTGAAGACTTAATAGTTTTCAGGAATTTAGGACTTGGGGGATTGCAATGTTTCCATTTGATTTTGTCATGTGTGAGGGTATGGAATTGGTATTTGATCAAGAGCATGAAGCCTTTTATGTACCTTGATGTTGGTGGTATTGATTGTTGAACTTCGTTGATGTGGGTGGTATTGATTGTTGAACTCCTCTACCATGGCCTTAACAAAAATGTACCTTTCACTCAAAGCAAAATAATTGGTTAAGCGTGCGAAGCTTTTTCTGCCATTTTATAAGGTTGAGGAGATGAACCCTTCACTCAAACCAAAATTATTGGTTAGGCATGTTAAATTTTTTCCTTACTACCATATTATAAGGTTGAGCAATCCAAGTCTAAAGACTTTGAGTTATATGATGTTTATGTAGCTCTTGTTGATGCTCCCATTTCTAGCAATGGTGAATCAATGCTGAGTTTGATGAGTGACCATGTTGATCAATGATTTGTAGTAGGCCAATGGCCGAATAACTTGTAGCATTGTTTTTGGACTCTAGAGGCCACTTAGAGCCTCATTGATTATGTATTTTGTTGTTGATAGGTATTGCACCTTGTGCCATTTTGATATATCCTCATTTACATGCTATATAGATGAGCAAACTTTGCATATTTCGTCTCTAATGGTTTGGAATCATGATTTAAAATCTTAAAAATAAAAAATTTCATTAAATATTAATTATTTTATGTATTTTTACATATCTGGTTCATTGAATCCCATTTGATCGGGTTCTGGTTCGAATCTCAGTTAGGTAGGTGGCCAGCTCAAAACCCAGTTCCAGTTTTTAAAACTATGATTATGAAGCATAAACCTTTTTGGTATACATGTAACAGTAAACCCAAATGAAACAACAATGGAGAAGGAATAGATTGAGTATGTTAAATATGGAAAGGACACAGGTACATTGCCCTTATCAAGGTCCTCTAGTGGCTAGTAGTACCAATCTCTCGAAGAGTGTTAACACTTGACTAGGAAATTAATGATGACCACCAAGGTGAAACAGGGCAAAAGACATAACTTCCAGGCATTTTGATTCATTATCCGATTCAACCCATGATCCCCAATTTCATACCAAATACATTGAACATAAACATTTTATAAGAAGCAATGGACAAATGTACCTCATGTATGTCAAGCACCAATATCATCAAATCAGTGAGCTAAGCATGATGTGAGAGGCATCTGTAGGCTACTATCTGGGGAGTATCTGGGGAGAATGTTGAATGTCATCAACAAAACCACGGTTTGTGATGTGAATCGTCAGAGTAAAATATCCAAAAGTTAGCACTAGAAATGAGAAAGTAACAAGGTCTTTAGTTATCTCTTAACACAATAATAGTTAGTTGTACAAGAGGGGTGATTGTCTCCCTCACAAGACATGGTAGGTTTGTTTCTCACTTTCATGTTGATAAAAAATTCTCTCTCTCTCTCTCTCTCTCCCTGCAATTTTATACTGATTATGTGCATAATTTAATAGTATGCAATATCAATATGTATCATTTATGGTATGTCCTGTTTAAATTTTTATATTCCAAGTAAGTTTTTTGGGGGAATTTTTAATATTATTCTTTTACAGTTCTCATTTTTTTGTTCCTTTTTTCGCAATTCTGGAAATTTGGAGGGAATTTCCATCCATGCTTGAAACCCATACCCCATACTTCTATTATGGAAATTCACGCAACATAAGCGCATGAGAACATCCTTGAGTATGATGGTACAAAAATTAGTGGGAAAATTATAACTTTAGTTCATCTAAATCACTTCAATTTAAAACCTGATACTTACACGTCCTCTAAATTTCCGGTCATAGTTTTCTGGAGTAAAACCACCAAGTGTGTATCGTTCATCTACAAGAATATGACCTCGGGTCCTGTTCAAATAAAAAATTCTCATAAACAAATAGGAAAAACAATCCAAGAAAAATTCTGCATGAAAAAATCATCAATAGAATACAACGCATTCCTTAACACATACATGCCTTCAGCTAAAGCTGCCAAATAAACAATGGGCTTAAAAGTTGATGCTGGAGGTCTGAAAGCCTGCAGGACAAATGATTGTTCTAAAATTGCAGACAAAATAAACCAGATAAAAACATATGAACTCTGAAAACCACAAAAGGACTCACCAGTGTGGCACGGTTGAAACTACTCTCATAATAGTCCCTCCCTCCAACAAGTATTCGAACAGCTCCATTCAAAGGTTCTATAGCAACTACTGAACCTTCCAGCCTGAATCGAACACAACAAAAAGAGAGTAAACTGCATAACAGCTAGCGTAAACGAAGATAAACATAAATGAACACTAAAATTTATTTTTAGAAAAAATCAGTGCAACATCAATTCAGATCTTAGTTTACAATCCTTCCACAGCTAATATTTAATTTTTATTATATATCCCAACCCAAATAATATTTCAGTACCTGGATTGAGCTCCTTCTTTTAACTCTACTTCAAAGCTGGAAACAAATCCTTGTAAATATTTCTCTCTGCAAACCACATAAGCATAAAATTTGTTTAAGAGAGACAATGAACATAGAATTACAATACAAACACTCTAGTATTGCACCAGGAAAGCGATTACAAAAGTAGCATTAGTTGCTTCAAAACAAAAACAGCAATTTCCAAGGTAAGTTTGATCAAATCTGAATATACCCAAGCATTGATGACTATTTTTCTAGAGAAAACTTCCATGGAAAATAAGCATGGTTCCACAACTTATTAAAGTATAAACAACCACATTAAGGACAACAATTCCTGCAAGAAAAGAAAGTATTACAATGATTCTCTGCCAAATGGTCAGCGGAAAAACCATAGCTGGAACAGTATATTTCTGTAGCTTTTGCAGATAGTCACATATTACCATTTATGATGAATTCCAACAGCCTAGACACTGACTACTTAGTTATAGATGTCAAACAATGCCTTCTCCAACCTTTTCAAACACCTTTTTTTGCACTTCCACCTTTCTCCCTCAAACTTCCATTCCCGCGACTCAACTTCTACCAAAGCCTCGGTTGGAAGCCAATGTTTACTTAGGTATAAAAATTTATAAATATAGCTACCACTTCTCAATTCATGAAAGAAATTATTAATAAACTTCTAGGTACTAGGGTCAGAATTAGGAACCAAACGAGGCAAATGTAGACTTGCTCTTGTCAGTTCAGATCATGACACAAAATCAGTCTCTCCAAAATTTAAACTACTAACTATTGACCTTAAAAAGCTACCACACCATGAAGCACCAGATTAAAATCCACAGCAGGTTTTACAGACCAGTTTGCCAACTTGCAACATCAGCAAAATATCTTTGTATATAGCTTGAAGAACAGATGTCATCATGCAGTTCAACATACAGGGAAGTTGGTGATGAATCAATCTTAAGACAGCTGAGAGGATAGGATATGCTGAACATAAAACCTCCCATGCACCAAAAGTCAGACATGGCCAGTGCCACTTGATATCTATTGCCATGCTTCATGGAGCCAAAAGGCATACATAGTTTAGGTTTCATGATTTGAACTCTTAACATTTGTATAAATAGGAGAGACCTTTTCTCATCCTAGCATCATCACTTGGATTTTCGATATCTCTTAAGAATTTCCGACCTGCAATTTGTGGACGAATTTGGATGATTTGGATGAATTTTGATGTTTGTATAATTTCACTCTCTCTCTCTCTTGGAGCTTATTTTTGGCATTGTGATGGATGGATATGTTCTTCATTATCTTGTAAGTGCTATTTAATGTTGAATTTCTGATTTTGCTAATGTATAATGCATGGAATATTGTCTCATTGTTATTAATGTGCCCTAATTGATGGAATATTGTCTTAAAATTGTAACTATTGGGAAATTTTACATGTGTAATTCATAGATAATGAATGAATGAATGATCCTAGAGGGTTTGTTGCATTTGCATCCTTGAAACTCCATTGACAATTGTCATCGAAGTATAAAATCCTAGAAGTGTTGTGAAGCTGCTTCCATTAAGGATAGCGTAGCTACCTCTACGTCTCCTTGAAGAGCGAGTTTCCATATTGAGATCATCTTTTACTCCAATTCTCCCAATTGTGCGGCACTGGTCTTAAATCCTTGGTGATCACCTTAAAACTTGAAAATCATCTCTCTTTTTCACCTCTTTTCCTCGTCCCTTCAAGGATAAGGAGGCATCTCTAGGGCTTGGTGTGAAATCCAGTGGAGGAGAATGTTTTGAAATTTGTGTGGATAGAACTCTTCCCTAGTGTCTCTTGTAGTGATCCTCAAGTTTCGGTCGATTTCCCATAGTGGAATCTTAAGAAAATTGATGACCTAACCATCACACAAAGAGGGAACCCTAGAAGCTAATCCTTCAACTTGTGGATTCTTTGAAGGCATGTGCTTTAGTACTTATTGAAGTAAAGCATTCATTGTCTTTTCCCTTATCTAGCTTGACCTTGGATGTGCTCCTACCTCATTATATACTTCAACCCTAGGCCTCATGTAGTTTCTTTTCCAAGGGGTTTTTCGTCAAAAGGCTTAATAGCTTCTCCCAAAGCTTGCACTTTCATTGAACCTTTCCATTGAATGAGCTACCTTGCCTCACTTCAAACCTACCAAAGATACAAATCTAGCACAAGAGAGGGTTACTGCGACTCCTCCCATTGGTGAAAATCTGAGCAGAGTAAAGGAATTATGCTATGGTGACAGTGGGCCTATGTCCCAAGTGTTGTTGTGCCCTCTATATTTTGCCAATTTACAAGGCCTGCTAGTTTGTGCAGCAACAATTTTGGCGTTGTTGTCAGGGAGGAAGTAAGTCTACCTCCTTGGTCTAAATATTTGAAGAGGTGATTCATACTGTGACAATATAGATCCTCTTTTGGCAATTCCACTTCCTAAAACCCCTATTTTTCTAGCAGGTGAGGAACTTGAAGACACAACTCCTCCTAGAACTAGGGTCACTACAAAGAGGGGAGAAAACTCCATCACCCATTAGAACTAACCTACTCCTCGAATTTGAGCAAGTTGATAACACAAATATCAACATGAATACTAACACTAGTCAAAATCAAAACCAACCTAAAACCCCTAAGACCAAAAGATATCTTACTGTTCCTTTCAAATCTTTGAAATTGAGTGATAATCCTGATCCTTTGCTTAAGAAATATCATGAATGGTTACCCAAGTTCCAAGTTATTATTGATCAAAGTGTTGAAACTCATGTAGATGATTTCTTTTGGGCAATAGGCCCTCCAAGACCAAGTTAACTTTCTTCAAGTCAAAGTTAACTCTTTGATTTAGCTGCAATTTCTTCTTCAATGCTTAACCTTCACTTCTCAAACTTAGATCATAACTTTTTAGCCTCCCTAATTGTAGTCTTCGACTTATTGCAATAGACTCTTCTTTCTCGCACGTGTAACCGATTAAGGATAAATTTTGTCCCTTACTTCTTCGCTTAACTAGAGAGGATCTCTATGTTAACTCAGCATAAAGCATAGACAGTTTTCTTGCCTTAACTTGGATTCTTGAAGTTCTGCAATATGTATCTGCCCTAACCTTTCCTCGCACGTGTGATAGACTTTGCCCAAAAACAGACCTGTAATCTCTTCATCTTCCCTTCAAACTTGATCTCTTTCCTTCTCTTGGATATAGGGCTACTATTGACCCTTAGATCGAACTTCTTCGCACCTTTCTTACTCAAATTGCCTTGACTGAAAATCTTATCATCAAATGAGAGTCGAGTTGCCTATTTATAGTGATCTGCTCGTGAATATAAGCAGACTTAACTTGGAGGCTAGGCCGACATGCCTTTTGGGGATCATCTTGAGGTCGACTTCTTGGAGGAGCTTGAGCTTGGTCTTGGAGGGTTTCTTTGACTCTTTTAATGACTTAAATATATAATAATATGCCCAAGAAGGGTCCTTCATACATTACATTGACTCAAATTGACTTTTATGACTAGATAACAAAACCTAAAGGTTCACAATGGGAACCTTAACTAAAATAAAAATTCCTTGATCATGAAACCCATGATTCAAGTACTACAAAAATTATTTTTTTTTCTTTTCATCAATTACATAAAATTGTCTCTCTCAGAACATACCCCACCGGGTTCTCAGGGTGTGTTCTACCAGGACTATTCTTATCTTGGATTCCCAGTCCTCAAAGAATATCGGTCCTCTATGACTACTCTTATCTTGGATGCCTTAACTCATCCTCAAAGAGCATCGGGTGCCAGATGTTTACCCAATCCTCTATTCTATCTTCCCAAGTGAAGACATGAATGATGTGTCTATCTCTCCCTCTTAATTAGGGAGGATATATCTATTCCAATAAAGGAATGTACTCATTCCTAGGGAAGGAATGTACTCATTCCTAGGGAAGGAATGTATCTAATCTCCCTCTTGGCTTAGGAATTTTGTTTCCAAGTTTCTTCCAAGTAAGAAACTTGTTTCCAGGCTCCCTCTTAATTAGGGACCTACAGTAGCTCCTTAGGTGGAGATGATGGGACAACCAGCTGCTTGAGGAACTCCTCACGACATCATGAACTTCTTTTCTTTATCTAGGAGTCTTCATGGTTGGGATTTCTTCATAGGGCACAGACCATCCATCACTTGCATCCATGAGTCAGCCATGTCATCATTGGAAAGTGATCCATTTGTTCATATATGGCCTTCCTTCATGCCATGTTTTCATAAGGTTCTTTCATCCAACTACATGGGCATCAGTGGTGGAAGTCATCCACAGATCTTCCCTTGGCAGACCTGCATAAGCCCATCCAGATATTTGTTCAAAAATAAGAAATGAAAACTTAAATCAAAATTACCTTTGTGATGGTCTTTTATCATGAAATTTTCTAGTTTGCATCACCATCGTGCATACATATCGACATATATCCCAAAGATATATATTGTCAAGACTCAAGGGTCTCTTTCTTTTTCGGACTCCATCAGAGTCTTCATATCTTTCATGGAGATATCCTAGTCAAATCTTCCTAGCCTTTTGGATGTTGACTGCCTTTTTCCATGGTTACATATCCCATGGTCTCTTACTTCCTTTCTTCACACATTTCATTCCCAGGAGCTTCCAATCAGAGTTCCTCAATTGTAGTCAACCACCTCATACTTCATATGAGGACATATTATGTTGATTTCATCTAGTGAATGTGTGATCGATGCATCACTGCATCCCTTTGAGGGAGGAGATCCTTTCTTTTGATCATGCTCTAAAGATAGAGCGGGATATCTACAACCATATGACATGACTTCTATAATATCAAATGTAAGCATACATACCTCATTTTTCCTTTGCGTCATCCAGAATTCCTGTAGTAGCTCCCTTGACTGAAAAAGCTCCAATCCATTGCTCTGCCTCTTTTATGTCATCATACCATCATCCCATGAATTCCACAAGTTTGGAATTCTTGATGAAATACTTACTTCCCCTCATGATCGTTGAACCTTTCCATGAAGATTCCATTAGATAATCTTGAGGATCTAAATTATCCCCATCAACAGATGTTTCCTTTTGACAGATGTATGATGAACCTTGTACTAGATGACCTTGCCCTTTTCTTTCCAATGAGATTCCCAAGAGCTATATCCTTGACTTCCATATATTCTAACCACCTTTCATGTTTCTCTATGATGATGTCCTGAGCTCTTTGCTTTCAATGCTTCTATGATGCCTTGATGCATCGCATTATTTTAGTGAATTATGATAGCCATATCTTACAACAGAAGACTTAGGAACTTGAAAAGAACTTATGTGAGGAAGACTATCTCAGAAACAGAGATCTCTTACTTCCTCTTCCTTGGACTTCTTCTTTTCAGCTTTCTCTACTTCTTTGGTGATATGTGCTTCTTCTCTTCCTCTTTTGTTATTGCCCTTCTTGGTCTTAGGACAATCTCTTTTGTAGTGCCCATATTCTTGAAACCCATGGCATTGGATCTTAGCCGTATCCCTTTTCTTTTTCTGAGAATCAAAGTTTCCAAATTTTCCATTTCTTCTTTGTCATTGTAGCATAAGCTTGATTTTGCTCACATGCTCCCACATCAGATTTGGCCTTTAGTCTAGATTCTTCAATCTTGCACAGTGACCATAGATCTTGGAATGGAGTAGCTTCTTTCTTCCCATAAATACTTGAAGTAAAGTTACCCCACTCCTCCGGTAGTGCATTTAATACAATTGTAGTCATTTCTCTATCAGACATGACTTCTCCCATATCTTGTAGTTGATCTCGGATTTCAGATATCCTCATACAATATGAGGCTATTCCATCTTCCCTTGACATCTTCAACTTGTAGAGTTCTTGCTTTAATGAGATGATGTTAATTTTAGATAACAATGGTATGTTCTACGCTTTAGAACAATTTACTTCAATGTTCCTTTACCAACCCAATGACAATTTCCAATTATATCCAGTAGCAATCACATTAACTTAAACACATTGATAGTAAAAGCAGATAGAACATAAAAACATGCGCAAAAGACAAGCCAAGACAAGAAGACACAAGATATGGCAGATGCCAAGGACAAACCCCAATGTGGGGAACCCATTGATCAAATATTCTTATTATTCTTCAATCGTTCAGCAGAGAGAGAGAGTACAAATATCAAATTAACTTGCCTAAAACAGTCCTGACAAATCAGCAGTCAACTACAGCCCTAACCAGAAAATCAACGCTAGTCAAAGCAACTCCAAAATGTCCTCCAAGTAGCTCAGTCAACAAATAAATTCAGCCTTCCAAGAGGGTCAAAGTCAACTCAAAACAGTTTGGTCAAACCAGTGAAAGGAGAGAGAAAAAACTGCTCTAAATTCTGCAGTCAAATCTGAAGTCAACCCAAGTCAAACTGTCCCAAACTTCTCGAAAATTGTGCCAATAAATGCAGCCTTCAAAAATCGGACTTTTGCCCACAAAAACGAAGTCAATACTTGTTCAAACATCCCTGGTCAATGCTGCCCTGTAACCTTGAAATTTTTGCCCAGCAAAACAGTCCAGAAATTCGTCCTCCTTTCACATGTGCGAAGTAGAGAAGGATGCCTCCAAGCTGTAATAACCAATCAAGAGAGGAAAGAGAGAGATATGTGATGAGATGAGTGATGTCCAAATGAGAGAGAGGTCCCTCCTATTTATACACTTCATTGAGGGTGAAGAGACACATCTATTGGGCTTCATGAGTCTACATTTGATTGAGGCCGACCTTGACAATTTGTGCATAAGAGAGAATAAATTCATAATTCCATTTCTGCTTGTCAAAATGAGATGATCTTTATATCAAAATTGAACCTCTTGAAAAGAGGAACCCAATGCAATAATCATCCCCATCATATGAGTTGTCCTAAGGTGGAATTTGGTCGTACTTGCCAATTTTAACACTCTCTCTCAACTAGGGAGAATTCCACCTGCCAATCCATCTGTCATCATGCCATCATGTCATCCTGTACCATCTTTGTCATCACGGCCTTGCTCTACTCTACTCTGTTTTTCTCTGTTGAACCATGAAGTAATAGTGAAAAAGAAGTGATCGAGAGTGATTCATAAGATCACACCAATCTTCACTGATAAGAGTCAGTCCTTGATCCTAGATCAAGTTGTTGAACACCAATCATCCAAGTCATAGGGAGTACAGCAATACACGATGCATCCATCGGTAGTGTTATGGTCCCTAACCATCTGTTTCCAACTCATTGGCCAGATGAGAGGTACTCCCCATGAGTCTTGGACTCTATGGGTAGGATGTGTGTTGAGGCATCAGCAGGAGAAGGTGAACCACTCATCATGCTCATATGCCATAGGAGAAGGTGAACCACTCATCCTATGCATATGTCAATCATAGGGGAAGGTGAACCACTCACCCTACATACATGTGTCCGGGTAGGGGAAGGTGAACCACTCACCCTACATACATGTGTTCGGGTAGGAGAAGGTGAACCACTCACCCTACACACATCTCAACCATCATGGGGTATCACAGGGGAAGGTGAACCACTCACCCTGTATTTAACGCACCACTAGGGAAAGGTGAACCACTCACCCTATGGTCGCTCATAGCTCCAAGAAGTACCCCAAGCCCCCAGGAGCTCCCAGAGCTCAGTGTCTAACTCATACAAGACCCTCATAGGAGGGTCATTCTACGACTCCAAGTCTCTCTCGAAAGATTACGGATTTGACCTTCCCAAAAGGCTTCGTGCGAATGTCTGCGACCTGCTCATCCTTCCTGATGTGTTGGAGCCTTATTGCTCCCCATTGTACCATATCTCGGATAAAGTGGTACCTAATATCATCAATGTACTTGGAGCGGTCGTGGAACACGGGATTCTCTAATAGGCGAATCCCAATCTGGTTGCCGCAGAAGATTACGGTGGTATCTAGCACGTGCGAAAATAGCTCACTGAAGAGCTTCCTCAACCAAAGTGCTTCACAACAGGCCATACTCGCAGCAATGTATTCAACCTCGACAGTGCTTAAAGCAACTAATTTATGCTTCCTACTCATCCAAGATATTGAAGCAGACCCAAAGAGAAGCAGCGCCCAGACGTGCTCTTATGATCCACCTCACTGCCAACCCAATCAGCATCTGAATATCCATGTAGCCTCAAGTTCCCAGCAATGTATCTTAATCCATAGTGGATTGTCCCCCAGAGATATCTCAAGAGATTCTCAGCAGCAATCCAATGAATGTGATGCGGCTCAACCATAAATTGACTCAACATTTTCACAACGAAGCATATGTCAAGACGAGGGTTGACCAAGAACATCAAGGCCCCCACAAGTTGGTGATACTCGGAAGTATTTGCTAATCCGGGCCCAGCAGCACTTCCACATAGCTTTTTGAAGTTGAGTTCCATCGGAGTAGTCACAGACTTGCAATCCACCATCCCACATCTCTCAAGTAGATTCATAATGTACTTTCCTTGAGAAAGGAAAATCTCACCTAGCTTTTGCCAGACCTCCAACCCGAGGAAATAGTGCATCAGACCTAGGTCCTTCATCTCGAACTAGGAAGCCAACTCCCTCTTGCATTGATGAATGAGAGGTTCATACACATGCAAGGTATAGAAGGTTGCCTCCAAGCTGTACTAACCAATCAAGAGAGGAGAGAGAGAGATATGTGATGAGATGAGTGATGTCCAAATGAGAGAGAGTTCACTCCTATTTATACACTTCGTTGAGGTTTAGGAGACACATCTATTGGGCTTCATGAGCCTACATTTGACTGAGGCCGACCTTGACAATTTGTGCATAAGAGAGAATAAATTCAAAATTCCATTTCTGCTTGTCAAAATGAGATGATATTTATATCAAAATTGAACGTCTCAAAAAGAGGAATCCAATGCAATAATCATCTCAATCATATGAGTTGTGTTAAGGTGGAATTTGGCCCTAGTTGCCAATTTTAACAAATGACTTCTCCAACAGTGCTTACGGAATACAACTCTACCAGTTTATCATAGATTTCTTTCAAAGTTTCTAGTTTAGATACATATGGGATGAGGGGATCCTTGATGGATTCTATGAGAATCCTTTGAGCCCTAACTTCCCCTTTCATATACTTGGTAGCTTCAGCATCTTCCTTTCTTGGTTTAGTGATAGATCCTTTGACATGTTCCATTTCTTGGTTTAGTGATAGATCCTTTGACATGTTCCACAACCTTAGTTTCAATGAGATTCAGATTTGTCCCTTTCTTCCATGCAAGATAGTTTGAAGCCCCAACCAATTTGATGTTTTCCTTGCAAAAAGACATTTTGACAGATTTAGATGTGGACATAAATATACTTACTTGATAGGATGCTCCTTCTCCTTGTTGCTTCCTTGATGTTGATGATGATATAGAGAATAGAAAACTTCTCTTTGATGAAGATTGTTTTCTTCAATAATGATCCTTGATCTCATATAGAGGGAGATCCCTTCTGATGGTGAAGTCTTGTTGATGAAGATCAAAGATGACTTCTTGATGATGTCTTCAATGGTAGGAATCTAGGGTTTTGATGTTTTCTTTATAGATCTTGACTTCAAGATGATCTTCACTTTGATGCCTTCCTTGAGATTTGATCCTTGAGTGTCCCTTGATAAGATGCCCTTCCTTGACTTATTCCCCTTAGCTCTAATACTATGTTGAGAAATCTAGAGCATCAATATTAGGTGATTTCTCTTCTTTAGATAATTGCTTGTAAATGATTTTTACTTTCTTAGATTAGGATCTTCCTTTACTTAGATTATTAGTGTTCTTTTTCATCACACAACTACCAATGCATAAACCATAAAGAGACAAGAGACACAGAATATAGGCTATCAACCAGGGCCAAAACCTCTCCCACCTCAAAGGAAAACCCGAACAAATTCTTCTTCTTATATAGACTTCAATTTACGAATACCAAGACCAAGACCCTTGACTCTACAACCTCTCCAAGACCAAGTCAACTTTCTTCAAGTCAAATTTAACTCTTTGATTCAGCTGCGATGTCTTCTTCAATGCGTAGCCTTCACTTCTCCAACTTAGATCTGAAATTTCGGCCTCCTTAATTGTAGTCTTCGGCTTACTGCAATAGACTCTTCTCTCTCGCATGGTGACCGATTAAGGATAAATTTTGTCCCTTACTTCTTTGCTTAACTAGAGAGGATCTTTATGTTAACTCGGCATGAAACATAGATAATTTTCTTGCCTTAACTTGGGTTCTCGAAGTTCTGCAATTTTTGGGTTTTCTGCAATATGTATTTGCCCTAACCTTTCCTCGAATGTGTGATAGACTTTGCCCAAAAACAAATCTGTAATCTCTTCGATCTTCCCTCCGAACTTGATCTCTTTCCTTCGATTGGATGTAGGGTTGTTATTGACCCTTAGACGAACTTCTTCGCACCTTTCTTACTCAGATTGCCTTGACCGAAAATCTTATCATCAATGAGAGTCGAGTTGCCTATTTATAGTGATCTACTCATGAATATAAGCCGACTTGACTTGGAGACTTGGCCGACATGCCTTTTGGGGATCATCTTAAGGCTGACTTATTGGAGGAGCTTGAGCTTGGTCTTGGAGGGTTTCTTTGATTCCTTTAATGACTTACATATATTGTAATATGCCCAAGATGTTGAGAAATCTAGGGCATAACAATTATGAGTTTTCTCTTCTATTAGTAATTGTTTGTGAGTGCTTTTTACTTCTTTAGATTAGGATCTTCTTTTATTTAGGTTATTACTACTCTTCTTCATCAAGCAGCTACCAATGTATAAACCCTAAAGATACAAGAGACACATAATATAGGCTATCATCCAAGGCCAAAACCTCTCACTCTTTGAGAGGAAAACCAAAACAAATTCTTCATCTTATAGAGATTCCAATTGACAAATACCAAGACCAAGACCCTTGACCTAGTTGCCACTCCAAGACCAAGACACCAAGCCTTATTCCTCTTCCTTGAATCAACAATAGTCAAACCCTTTGCTTGTTGTTACTTTCTTTGCCTCCTCCTTATACTTCATAGGTCTTCAACTTCAACTTTCTCAGCCTTCTTACTGCAGTTTTATAGGTCTCTTTCTCCGCCTCCTTACTGCAAATTTATAGGTCTGCAATTTTGCACTAGTGGACATATTTTTAGCCCAAAACAGTCTTGTCTTCTAGTCCCTCCTTTTCATGGGGAGAGGCTTCCTTGATGAGATTTCGCACTTCTCTAACCACAAACCTGTTGTACCTTGCACTTTTCTAACTACAGACCCATGTATCTCACACTTCTCTAACCGTAGACCCATGTACCTCGCACTTCTCTGAATTTTTTGTGTTCTAAGATTAGGCTGAGTTGCCTATTTATAGTGGTTGGAATCTCATAATTAGCTGACATGACTTTTGGTGAGCCAAAAGTGTCCTTTTTATGAAGATATTATTATCTCTTTGAAGCCGACCTGTAGGAGGATGCTTGTGCTTGTCTTGGAGGGTTGTTTGACACTTCTATTGACTCATATACAAGTGTATCATGCCCAAGAAGGGTCCTTCATACATGACATTGACTAAATTTGACTTTTATGACTAGATGACTCAATCCTAAAGGCTAACTATGGGAGCCATTACTAAAATAAAATTCCTTGCTCATGAAACCCATGAGAAGAGCATTACAAAAATTTTATTTTTCTTTCTTTTCATCAATTACACATGTAATTACGAAGATCGAACCTAGTTACTTTTCAACACAAGAAGGGTCATTCATACATCACATTGACTCAAATTGACTTTTATGACTAGATGACAAAACCTAAGGGTTCACAATGGAACCTTAACTAAAATAAAAATTCTTTGATCATGAATCCCATGATTCAAGTACTACAAAAATTATTTTATTTTTGTATTTTCATCAATTAGATAAAATTACAATTTACACATGTCATTATGAAGACTGAACCTAGTTACACTTTTCAACAGAGTCTATATTGAATGTTGATGATAGTGGAAGATTCAAAGGGGTCCAATATTGTAGGAAAATGATAAAGACCCTTCCTCAAGTTTCAATACATCTAAGGGAAAGCAACCTCCTCCTAAGGGACCCCCACGGAAAGATCCTCCCAAGAAAGACAACACTAAAAATGATCCTCCCAAAGGTAAACCCAAGCATAAAACCAAAGATAAGGAAATTGAGTTGAACATTGATGCAAGTGCTGCTATAGGAAAAATGACTATGCAGGTTCCTATAAAAGAGATTGTGAAGCTTCCATCCCAAAGACGGCGAGTCAAGAGAGCTTTAGGACTTGAGGAAGAGGACCCACCTATCATGTTGCAAAACATACACCTCACTAAAACAAATCCCGATCATTAGCCATTGTTGCTGACATTAGCCATTAATGACCTTCTCCTCCATAATTGCATGTTAAATTATGGGGCTTCCACAAATATTATGCCATTAAAGGTCATGAAGCAACTAAATCTATGCATCACTCGCAAATACGAAAATGTTTGTGGCTTTGATTCTAGATCTGTCGATGTTGAAGGCATCATTAAAGATCTTAAGGTGTCATTAGCCATGAATAAGGACATATCATTGCTCGTGAATATTGTACTTATCGATATACATGATGTATGGGGGATATTATTGTCTAGAAAATGGGGTGCTATAATGGGAGGTCAACTCCAAATGGATTTTTTTTTTGCAAAGTTTAAAAAATAATAATAACATTAACATTTTGAGGTTACGATCTTTTATGAAGTCATATATCTTTAATTCATACTTTAATACACATAAAATAATTGTCACTAAAAAAATAATAATTTTAAACACTTGACAAAAAATACACATTTTGCATATACATATAATTAAAAGAATACGTATTTCAGGACCTTTTCC
>APFE030624420.1:51520-90372 GCA_000404065.3 Pinus taeda
TATTTTTATTTTTTGTCAAACTTTTAAATTTTTTTCCTAAATTAGGTTTTTTCTTAATATTTTTTTGTTTTTTTATTTTTTTACTTCTTTTTTTTAGAGCTAAGAGGCTCATTCTACAGCCTAGTATGATCTGTAAGGGTGTCCGTCCCTCATCAAAGTTGAAATAATTTTGCTCATGTCGGCTAAAATAAAAATTTAAAAACTTGAAAAATTAAATAAATTAAATAACTATACAAAACATTTAAATAATATCGGCTCATAAAAAAATAATTGCACATAAAGAAATTGGATACCTCTCAGCTCATGGTAGATCCATATTTAAGATGGATCTATGCTGGTTTAGCTAATTTTGTGTTTTTTAAACAATTTTTATGCTTGATTTATTTTTATGTTTTTTATATATATTTTTGTGTTTTTTATCTCTGTCCTGATGATGAACCATAGTAAGTCGTTCGAAACGCATCAACCCTGAAAACTACTTTGTGATTTCTTCGAATGATATTTTGTATATATTTTTTATTTTATTTTGTCATTTTTATTCTTTTTAATTTTTTTATGTTTAATATATTTTTTTTTTTTATTAGTTTTTATTTTTTTAACTTCATATTTTTTTTTTTTTTATTCTTTTCAATCTTTTAATTTTGTTTTGTTTATATTTTTCATTTTTATTTATTTATTATTTTGTTTTATTTTAATTTTTTGCCAGGGTTCGTGTCGATCCTCGACTAGCAACCCGACCCCATTATGTGTCAATTTGATAGTTGATCTTAAAATTTTCGTTATAATGGATCAAGTCCCCCACAGTGTGTCAATTTCATGGTTGATTTTTAAGATTTCATTGCAATAGGTCGAGTTCGCCTACAGTGCATGTCAATTTGATGGTTGATTTTTACATTTTCATTGCAATGTATCAAGTTGTCTTTTTAAAATAGCTATACTTTTAGCATTTAAAAAAAATTACTCTTGGTATAATGACTCTTTCATTCAGGTGTTCATTTTTTAAGTTTTTTTAGTCATAATTTTTCCATAATGTCATGGTTGAAATATATTGAAAACTTAAGGTTTTTTGTAGTCGAGATATTTGGTTTTAATTCCATGGTTGAAAATTTGTCAAAGTTTTAAGGTTTTTCTAAGTCACAATATTTTATCTTTAATGTTATGGTTGAAAACAATAATAAATATTTTATCTTTAATGTCATGGCTGAAAATCGTTGGAACTTTAAGGTTTTTCATAGTCATGAAATTTTATCTTTAACGCCATTGCCAAAAAAAGTTGAAAATTTACCCCCAAAAAAGGAATTATTCTAGCATTAACACTTTTCGTTTTCAGGGTGTTTTTTGCACCAAAAAAATTGGCTTTTATAGGATTTTATTGTCATTTTTAAAAAAAAATGTTGAAAATTTACCCCAAATAAAAAATTAAATTGAAAAAAAAAATAGTGACGTAGAATCAACACTCTTCGTTTTCGGGCTGTGTTTTCATGTCTTTTTTGGTTTTTTTGGCTAGAGTTCTAATTTTGAGGTAATAGTTCTTGCTTGATCAGTAACTTTGTTGTCCCATCCTATGTTATAAAACGATATCTGAAACTAAGGACCTGATCCCCATTCTTCTTTCCCAGGAAATTTGAATCCTTAAAAGACCATATCACAAGCAAAATAAGAGGTGGATACAAAAACCTAGGAAGAAATTCAAGATTGGGGATGTAGTGTTGGTGGATAAAAACCATGTGCCCATCAGGATTCATGGTAAGGTTGGTGAGGGATATTACTATTTTGCCAGACTTGATGATGAACTTTGGACGAACCCAGTGAAAGTTAGTCGCATCACCCCTTTCCTTGACACTTGACATTGTATCATATTAATGTTACAGTAGGATGCATTGTATACTGATTTTTTCATTAGAATTTAATATCATATTATGTTCTCATCCAATATTAAATGCATATAAATTAGACTAGCATTTTAGAATAGATGTATTTCCTGTATGGTTTTATTTGATGAAAACATGGGCAACCAAAGTACGCCCAGGACACACGTTGCCTTCGTGTGCTTGTTTGTGATACGTAAGTAACAAGTCTACAGTCCCTAAGAATTGTTGGTGTTCTCATGACCTCTCGTTTGACTACATGGTTCATGCACTCTACTGAGAGCTCATGTCCCAATTAGAGCAAGATGTTACCCACCACTAGTGGGTGACCCCTATAAGAGAAATTTTCTCATAGATTTCTCTTCAGCCAGCAATCAGCAGCCCCTTGCCAACCACCTAATAGCTTTGATGTGCTACTTTTCTCTACCACCTGAGCCAGCGTTTGTGTACTCTCGCTCATCTGTCATAATCGTATGTTTGAAGGTGGGCCATCCAACCCCGAAGCTATGAATTTTCATTATGTAATTGGGTTTTTATGCTTGGTTTTCTTGGGCACACTTAGGCATGGATTATTGGGCTACTTGGAAAATGGAAGAGCTTTGATTGTAATCGTGTTCCTTACTTCAACTTGGGGAGTTAATCCTAAATCCTAGTCTCATGGGATCTTCTTTATTGGTTATTAGCTTTAGGAGTGGCACTACATGGGAAACCCTGATTTTGGTTGCTTGGTCCCGCTTCCTGACACCATATATTTCACTCCCCTCAACTGATTACAAGCCCTTTTCACATTTTCCCTATCTGGGTCCACATTTGTCCATTGGGTCCACAAGGTGTTAGCCTCCCCTTCCCCTAGTCCACACAAGGGGTCGAGCTTAGAATGATGCCCGGAGGTTGATGCAGCTAAAAGAAAGAAAAAAGCATAATTTGGCCACATACAATAGGGAATGTACCACAAAATGCAAAAGATGGTTGGGACAATAAAATTTAGCACATGGGAAAAAGTTAAACATGAGGTCTACTCCTATCATTATGGTCATCACCCATGTGCCTATGGACCCTGTGATTACCCCTTGCATCAATAAGGAACCCATGAATGTCCCAACCCCTGGTGGGCGCTGAACTACCCCACCTTAAGGGAGTAATCACCGTTAAATCTTACTTATCATTCTCTCAACCCCTTGAGCCCCGAGCAATAAAAGAAAGAAAAATCAATAAAAAGCAGAAGGCAAACGAAGAAGGGTGGAAAAACAAAGGCTGAGCTAACTCATATACCATGATTGCTCCCTCCTACATTCATATACCCAAGGTGTGGGCTTTCCTCATCATAGTTACCCTTGCACCACAGCATGTGGCTTGAAGCCCTCCTTTTCTCCCCACTTTGTTCCATAATTATTTCACATGACACTTGCCATTTGAAGGAAGTACCTTGGACATGTCGTTCCCTTAAAGGTTGAAACCACCTAATAGGGTCCTTCATTAACATCTCCTACCCAAGAAGGTAATACTAGTACATGTTCAAAGCCCCAAATTTGGAAGGGAAACCCACTATGAAGTGTCCACTTTTGCCCTTGATTAGCAAGCCTATTTACTCAATTGCATTAATGAACCATTGTATTGGAAGGTGAGGAGATGCATTGGATCTTATACAGGATTGCAGGTGGGTTTTCATCTAGGACTTGGCCTCCCTATATGGGATCCAAGCCCTACAGAGGATCATAATGGCAATCGTAGGGTAAGTGTTGAGAGTCACAGACCTCCATCCATGCAGAACATTGATTGCCACAACATGGGCTTCTTCATCACCACCATTTGCTTGCTCGTGCCCCAATTATTTAGAGATGATGATGCACTTGGACCACGTTATCACAACCAACTACACATTGCACCCAACACTTGGCAGTCGTTGCAAGGCCCAAAAGAGGTTATGTCTTTTCTAGGGAGACACGGGAGGGCATGTATCATCATCTATCCATCATTGACGGAGCATTGACTTGATTTTGAGCCACTTGGAGACCTATGAGGCCCATTTGGAGCCACAAAGCTCCTTGTAAATCTCAGCTTCATAAGATAGCTAGCTATCCTCTCATACAAAGTCTTCGGGGCTTGCTTTAACCCACAGAGGGCTTTCTTCAACCTGCATACACATGTCCTTCTATCTTATACTTCAAACCCCTAAGGTTGTTCCAAGTAGACTTCCTCCTTAAGTGAGCCATGCAAGAAAGCAATCATGACGTCCATTTGATGTAGTCTCCATCCTTCATTGGCAAAAAGAGCAGTTATTGATCACATAGTGGAGTATCGAGCAACTAGTGAAAATATTTCATCATAGTCTACTCCATTTAGAGAGAAACCACGAGCCATGAATCTTGCCTTATATTTTTCAGCACTTCCATCAGCCCCATGTTTAATTTTGTAGATCCATTTTGAAGTGACGACGGACTTGTCCTTGGGTCTAGGATCCACTTCCCAAACATCATTCTGCATAATTGATTCATACTCCTCAGCCATCGCATCTTTCCATACCTAGTTCTTTACAGCTTCTTCGAAAGTGCAAGGTTCCATTTGAATGATAATACTCATGGCAGCCAAGTATCCTTGATATTTGTTAGGCCTCTTACTTTCTCAAAATGTTCCTCTAAGGGAAAAATGCTTTTTTGCATCTTGAAGATTATCCAAGAGCCATAGTGGTATTTTCTTTGAGGTAGATGGATCACATGGTCCTGCACTGTAGCTCCCTTTGTCGCTCCATCCGCATCCGTCTCTACTGACATCCGCCAGTACTGCTACCCCTCTTCGGGGCTCCCATAGCAAGCTATAATCCAAGAGGCTGGGTACCTCGAGGATCCTGCCCCTCATCGCCTGTAGTCCATCTAACTACAGCTTGATGTCTCCCCACTTCCTCTCAAGTGGCATGTGAGCACTGATGGCACAGTCATCATCTGTCTCCACTTCCTTCGTCGCCCTTGCTCGCGTAGCCTTGGTCTTGGAAGCCTCTCCCTTGCTCTTCTTCCTCGGATACTGGCTCGCATAGTGACCCAGTTCCGCACAGTGGAAGCATTTGACCTTAGAGAGGTCCTTCTTCCGCTTCTCCTGCTTTCCCTCAGATGCTAGGGCAACATCCTCCTCTTCCTCCTTCTTGATTCTGACCCCCTTGCCGCTGCTTCCCACCTTGGTCGGCCTTTTGATCTCTTCTTAGCGAAGAGCCACCCACAGTTCCTCCCAATCTAGAAGGGTCGACCTGCCCAGTATGCTCTAGACAAACACCTCCCAGACTTCTGAGACTGCGTTCAGGGTTGTCCTCACCATCAATTCTTGATCCGGCGTGGCCCCTATGGAATTCAGTTGATCCCAGATCTCCTTTAGTTGACCGAGGAAGGTGTCAATCTGTTCTCCCTTCTGCATCTAGTATGACCACAGCTGATTTTCTAGTAGCAACTTCCTCTGCATGAAAGTATGCTAATACAAATTCATTAGGGCCTCCCACATCGCATTTGTCGTTTCCTTTTCAACAATATGTGGTACTACATGGTCATTGACCCCGTCAAGGATGATGCTCTTGGCCCTTGCCATTGTCTCCTCGTACTTGTCTTTCTCAACCGGGTCAACTGGGATTGCTATCGTCTTCAAGGCGAAGTGCTTGAGACAATTCTTGTCTAGAACGGACAAGATTCTGGCCTTCCAGACTACGAAGTTTGAGGCTCCATCCACTCTGTCCTGGTCTCTTACCCCGTTCACTGCCATTTCGCTGCTCCACTACTTCCCTTCTGGAAGTTCTCGATGTGACTCCATCTAAGCCTCGATTTCCCTCCTGGAAACCCCTCTGCCAATGTTGAGATGCCCCCACTCTGATCGTTAGTGCAGCTGCACCACTAATCCGGATTTCTCGGCTAGAAACCCTCGACAGCAACTCCCTCCTCCTTGTCTTGCCTTGTTAGGTACTGTTCTGACCACAATACCCCACCAGCTTCACTCTGCATCTTACCCACAGCCTCCTATGCCTCAATAAACTGAAGGTTAGAGCTTCTAGGCTCTGCACAATCCCAGCACTAGCAGAATCCGCACCTCCTGGCCACAGGCGTCAATCCTTCCTGACTGAGAAAGATGATCGGGCACTGCGTAGGTCAGGTTTGCTCCCTTCTGCCACTGCGTTGATCCTCCTCCCGGCTCGAACTTGATGACGCAAGCACTGCGTCACCCCTTCCTTGTTGCTTCTCTGCTAAGAACAACTTCTATCACTCGGGACCGTTGTTTCTGCTGTTGTTGCTCTGCTCGGCTAATGCCCTCAGTTATCCTGTGATCTGCAACCACGCTCTGATACCATGTTAGAATTTCTAAGTCTACTTGTTAGAAATCCTTCATGTACTTTCTAATTTATTTTTGCCTACTTGTTCTGTTTAATTAACAAGTTATTTACCATGTAAATACTAAAAATAAATACAAGTACATCCTCAACACATTACAAATCATCAACTAAAGGAAAAACAAGCACACAAGTGACACCGTTGCTTTTGGACTAATGTCCCCGGAAAAACCCAATGTGGGAAAACGGTGCAGCTATCTGAGGGTTTTATTATTAAGCAGTTTCAGAATACAATCTGGGTGCCAAACCGGCTCACCCAATAGAGAATGATCTCGGCAGTAGCACCTCTCAGTCAGAGACAGATATTCTGGCTAAAAACACCGGATCAACAATCCCACAGCTCTCATCTCCAATCTGCACCACCAAATCTCGAGCATCTGCCTCCAGGGACGGTGTCAGCCTCTCTGGCCCAGCGTCACCCCAACTCGCCTTGCGTCAGCCTCTGGAGGCACTGCATCAACCTCTAAAGCCTCTACGACACCCATGTTGGCTCTCTCTGGCACTCCACAGCTCTTGGTTGCCTCTGTGTGGGCCCCAACTGGCTCTACATGGCCTCTAGTTGGCTTTGCGTCCCTCTCTCCCCGCGTCTGCGTTGATGCTCCTGGTACCCTCTCTGCCTCTCTGCTTCTGTATTCACTACCCCTCAGCTACAACTCTGATCACCCCTTCGATTTCCTCAACAAGCCCTGCCCCAAAAAATCCAATTCTTGATCAACTTGGTGTGTTCTCCAAGTGACCCTCAAGCCTCCTTTTATACTTTTCTCGTTGATAATTCAACGGCCAAGATTAAGTCCCTAATCAACGGCTAAGATTAACTCTGGCTTGATCAATGACTTTTGGACCCTTCTAACACAGTTTTATATAAATTCACATTAATATTTTATTTTCCCTAAGTTTAGACTTAGGAACTCCATTAAAAATATTAATTATTTTAATATCTCCCAAACTTTTTAAAATCTGCCCAAACCATTCTAGGGTATTGGAGATCTCATGTGCTTTAGCCTCTCCACCAATTTTGTGGCTAGAGCACATCCGAAGCTACCCCAAATCAACGAAAACTCTATATGGTTCTTTAATATTAATATCTTTCGAGGTTATTCGTATATATTCTCTTATTTATTAGAAGTTATTGTGCAGGTGACCATTATTATTGTACTTGCGAGCCATGTTCCCTATTACATCACAAACTAGCACTTTTAGATTAAACTCCCAGAGATAGGCACTAGCGTTTTGTAGAGCTAAGAGGTTGGCCACAATCACCTCACCAACTCTCTTTTACACTTTATGCCCTAGGGTAGGGTAAACTGAATCCTAATCAATGTGGGCTTCCCTATAAATTAGTAGGTTTACTTCATCTAGTATAGAATGGGAGTAAAAAAAACTTAGCAACTTAAAACAAAAATGAACAGATGGAATGATATTTATGGTTGAGGAAGGGTGGACAAAAAGGATACTAGTGTCTTACCTGCTTGGGAAATGGAGTCATGTAGCAACTTCAGAGTGTGGTTATAAAATAGATTAGTGGGACAACAAGTAATAACATCGATGTGCACAACTATAACTCCTAATATGGCTACTTGATCTACAAGTTTAACAGTCACGAGGGTCTATAACAAGTACACTACCCTAGCTAAACATTAAGGATTGGCCCTACCATAGACTATCTAAAAACGCATTGAATCAATTGATGTCATATACCTAATCTTTTCATCTGAAAGGTAAGAAACATAAAAGGGAGATAAGTGGGAGGAAACTAGTCACTGTAGCCCTTTCCAATAAGATAATCATACCCTTCTTTGGCCCTCGAATTTGTTTTTGTCATCCATACACCTGCAAATAAACTTCCAATGTAGCAACTAGAACATATAGCTAAAAATAAAGAAATTGTGCAAATATTACATCATAGCTTAGACAAATTAAAGACAACTTGTATTCCAATTTCCAATAGCTTAGAGAATCGTTAATTTACACCAAAAGTTCCCAATTTGCAAATGGTGAGAGCAAACCCTTATATAGGTTTAATCTCCATCTCCTCGAACAATAAACAACAAATTGTTTTCCTACATCCATTAATCCCTCCAAGGAAAACCAATGAAATAATCGTCTCTAACCTCCTCAATAAGCTTCTTACTTAAAATAGACAAGAGCTTATTGAGATCCACAACCTTCTCTAAGACGTGGAAAACCAATGAAATAATCATCTCTAACTTCCTCAATAAGCTTCTTACTTAAAATAGACAAGAGCTTATTGAGATCCACAATTTTCTCTAAGACGTTACAACAAAATATTCTAGGAAACAATTTTCAATG
Source organism: Pinus taeda (assembly GCA_000404065.3). Taxonomy (NCBI): domain Eukaryota; kingdom Viridiplantae; phylum Streptophyta; class Pinopsida; order Pinales; family Pinaceae; genus Pinus; species Pinus taeda. Next base: position 60,059 of record APFE030624420.1, read on the forward strand.
AAGCTTTTATCTAACTAATTCAAATTAACAAGTCAACAATGAATTAAAATGGAGTTAGTTACAACATCATTCTACGAATAGAGCCAAGAGATCGTGCACCTCATCGAGTAGGCAACACGCTCCAAATATAGTAAATAGATGTGCCTTCCAAGAGATGTGTTCACATATGAAGTAAGAATCAATAGATGTGCAACCCATTCCATTACACATGAGGACAGTAGACCAAGTCACTCTGAGAAATTATATGCGAGTTAGCATGTGTGCATGATGCCAAGTTACTAGCGATGAAGAATCAAATAAACACTCCAAAGAGCGGATGTCATCAACAAGATAGCATAGAAAGGTGTGCAAGACAACCTCATCCATATGAATTTGCTATCACCATCCCAACATGTAAATCCTCCAAATATGTGGGCACCCAAAACAAATGGCATAAGAACACCTGCAAATAAACTTCCAATGTAGCACCTAGAACATATAGCCAAAAATAAAGAAATTGTGCAAATATTACATCATAGCTTAGACAAATTAAAGACAACTTGTATTCCAATTTCCAATAGCTTAAAGATTCTTTCATTTACACCAAAAATTCCCAATTTACAAATGGTGAGAGCAAACCCTTATATAGGTTTAATCTCCATCTCCTCAAACAATAAACAACAAATTGTTTCCTACATCCATTAATCTCTCCAAGGAAAACAAATGAAATAATCATCTCTAACCTCCTCAATAAGTTTCTTACGCAAAATAGAAAACAGCTTGTTGAGATCCACAACCTTCTCTAAGACGTTACAAAAAAATATTCTAGGAAACAGTTTTCAATGAAGCTCTTATCTAACTAATTCAAATTAACAAGTCAACAATGAATTAAAATGGAGTTAGTTACAACAACATTCTACGAATAGACCCAAGAGATCATGCACCTCATCGAGTAGGCAACACGCTCCACATATAGTAAATAGATTTGCCTTCCAAGAGATGTGTTCACATATGAAGTAAGAACCAATAGATGTGCAACCCATTCCATTACACATGAGGACAGTAGACTAAGTCACTCTGAGAAATTATATGCGAGTTAGCATGTGTGCATGATGCCAAGCTACTAGCGATGAAGAATCAAATAAACACTCCAAAGAGTGCATGTCGTCAACAAGATAGCATAGAAAGGTGTGCAAGACAACCTCATCCATATGAATTTGCTATCACCATCCCAATCTGTAAATCCTCCAAATATGTGGGCACCCAGAAGAAATGGCATAAGAACAAGTGCAATAAGATCTCATCAAGTGAATGGATGCCTCATTAAGTGGAGTGCTCAAGTGGAATGTGCCAAGTCATCAAGCCAAGCTCCAAAGTATAACCAACCTCAATATATATCCAAGTCAACTCCTCCAAGTGGCATTTGTGGCCCTGTTACCCACCATTTGTTGGGTACCAAAATTTTTTAGAGTCAGAGCTCCTAAGAATAAAACAACAGAAAGATGGAAGATGGGCATGTTATCGCCCAATCTAGCAGGGGTCCTAGGAGGGGTTCCAAGGGGGCAACTACTATACCAAGTGGAAACAATGAGACAACGACCCATTGTCACCTCAGTCGATGTCCCCTGCTCATTACAGACTTTCAACGATGGGAGGAGTCCCTTTATGAAGGAAATCACTAGAATGATGAGGTCAATGATTAGATATGATATGATTTCCAAAACCCATTCAAAGGAGAAGCTCAAATAATAGGTTTCTTGCCTTAGAAGCAAAGGAAGGGCTCTCCAAGAAAGGCTTAATGGTAGGAGGCCTAGACCTAGGTGAAAGGGTATTCAACAAAAGGAATGCACCCAAATCAAGGATTCCTAGAAAAGGGAAAGGACCTCTCTTAGGGTTTGTAAGATAACAAGCATGCCAATGTTTGGGACCACGAGAGAGACCTAAGGGATCCAAGCAAGACCCGGGATTTAAAATGATCATCAACAATATGACTAAGTCAAGCAAGGAAGAGAAGAAAGGGTCAACAAAAGATGAAGTTCCTTTGAGTTTTGAAGTGTAAAGACCCTCAAGAAGACCGTTTACCAAGACATTCAAGATGATTTTCAGGGAGTCGACTAGGGTTTGATTTTTCTCACAATCTGACTGTTGGAATTGGCTCAAATTTGGAGGAGAGCTAGAGGAAACATCAGCGCAGAAGGTTGTCCAAGCGGTTTTGTGAGAGCTCTTCTCTATTGCAATTCGCACCAGGCCCTAGTAGGTCGTCTAGGTTTAGGGCCAAATTTTAGGAAAAGGGAGAAAAAGAGAAGGGAAAAGGTTTGATCACCAAATTGGCTTAGACTAGCGCCTTGTCCTTGGGCTATGCAGTCTATGTGCTTCGAAATTTGGACAAAATCGTCTTCAAGGAGGCTAGAAAATGATGCCCTAGCAAGCACTCTAGCATTTACCCACCCAAGATTTATGGACTTTCGAGGAGAGAAAACAAATTCTATTCCACTAGGAACATTCATCTACTTGTTATCAACGAGTAACATGAACAAATTTGCATTCTAACATTCTTTTACAATGATATTTAATAATTAGGGCATGAAAGAACAAGAGCTAGTTGCATAATTTCCACACACTAGACATTATTTCATAAGCAAAATTTACTTATAATATAACAAGAGATATATCCAAATCCAAGATCAAGAATATGGCTCCAAGATAACAGAAATTTCAGCTCCAAAAATATCAAAATGCATCAAGAGATCTCCAATAGACAACCAGGAAAGAAGTGCGAAATTCTCAAGAAGAGATATCCAAGTCCAAGTGATCATGAGGAATGAAGTGAACCTCTCACCAATTTATATGATCATCTAACGGATTAGAATTGCCTAATTAGGCCTAATAATGCCCCTACAATAAAAATAATGTGCAAAATAACATCCTTTTGGTGACAACCCCACCAAATAGCTCCACAATAAGAATAATTAGCCTCTCGAGCGGGCCGAAATGATAGACAAGTAGTTAAGAGGGTCGTTGGAAGGCCAAATGAAGTCCAACATGTGCCAAAATGAATAGAAGGGCTCCAAAAATAGTGATGAAGGGGATGGCCCCTTGATCTCCATGCAAATGACCCTTGGTGCCCCTAAGTGGTTGTGGGGACACAAAATCATCCTCATGGGTCTCCAACAGAATCAAACAAGCATGTATCCATATGCAATGGTTGGAACAATGATGCAAGCCATCCCTTTGTCTCCCATGTTGAGACACAACCCCATCTAGGCCCTAGATCAACTGCCAAGTGTGTGGTGCAAGAGTGTAGCTGGTTGGGCAAGGTGGTCCAAGTACATCATCATCATCAAATAAGTGGGACACGAGCAAGCAATAATTGGTGTTGAAGGATTCCATTGCATAGTTATCTGCTATCTACCATAGTGGAGACCCATGGCTCTCAACACACACCTTATAAATGCCAATATGACCATTTGGAGCGCTTGGACCTCGTATAGGGAGACCAAACCCCAAGATGAAAACAAACCTGCAATCCTGTATAAGATCCAATGCGTCTCCTCCCCTTCTAGTACAACAATTCATTAGCGCAATTGAGCGAATAAGCTTACGAATCATGGAACCAAGTGGGCACTTCATAGTGGCATGCCCTTCCATAATGGGCTTTAGAGTGTACAAGCGTCTCCAATTTCAAGGAGGAGGTTAATCAAGGACCCTATTAAACCCTATTAAGTGATTTCAACCTCCAAGGGAGTGACAAGTCCATAGTATATCCATCATGTGGCTGGTGTCATGTGATATATTGATGGAACAAAGTGGAGCATCAGGGGAAGGCTCCAAGCCACATGCCATGGTACAAGGGTAGCTATGATGAGGGAGGCCCATACTTGGGTGTATAGATGTAGGAGGGAGTAATCGTGGTACATAAGTTACCACGACCTTTATTTTTCCACCCTTCTTCATATGCCTTTTTCCTTTTATTGACTTTTCTTTTATAACTACTCGGGGCTCTAAGGGATGAGAGCATGATGTGAATTATATAGCAGTGAATACCCCTTTCAAGGTTGCACAGCTCATTGCCCACTAGAGTTGGGACAATCATGGGTTCCTTAGTGATGCAGAGTGCTAATATAGGTGCCCTAGGAACCAAGGTGATGGCCATGATGATAGGGGTAGAGCTAATGTTGCATTTTCCCCACGTGCTAAATTTGTATGTATTGGCCATCTTTTGCATTTTATGGTACATTTCCTATTGTAAGTAGCCAACTTATGCTTTTAAATTTTCTTTTAGCTGCATCAACCTCCAGGGCATCGTTCCAAGCCCGAGCCAAAGTGTGGACAAGGGAAGGGGGAGGCTAACTCCTTGCGGACACAATGGACAAATGTGGACCCGAATGGGAAATATGTGAAAAGGGGTTATAATGAGCGAAGTGGAGTGATGGATGTGATGTTGGGAAGCGAAACCACGCAACCAAAATCGGAGTTTCCCATCTAGACTTCTAAAGCTAGTAGCCAATAGAGAAGATCCCACGAGACTAGAATACAAGGTCAACCACCAAATTGCACAAGGGGTCAAGAGCACAAACCAAGCCCATATTTCCGCCGAATCCCCCAACTAATCCATGCCCAAAAGTGTCCATGATAAGTAAGAAAAAATATCCAACTACATAATGAAATCCATACCTTCGAGGTTGGAGGGCCCACCTTCAAACATAAAATCATGACAGATGAGCGAGGGTGCATAATGGCTAGCTCTAGTGGTGAAGATGGTGGCACATCAAGCTATCTCGTCACTGCAAGGAGTTGTTAGCTATAGGCTGAAGACAATCTAGGAGAAAAAATTCTCCTATGGGTGTCACCCACGGGTGGTGGGTAACAGGACATAAGGTCACCTCATTGGTCTAAGAATAAAGGAAATTGTCATATCTACTAAATGAAGCAAGCAAAGAAAGAATCTAGTTGTGTTTTTTAGGGTGGTGATAGCTACACCATTCATAATACGGCTCGTTGTTAGTGTTATATGATTGTTGTTGTTGTAGATGTTGATCCCTTGAAATGGAAAATTCCAATGTTTTATTGGATGTCATGTAGCTTGAACCCATGGAGACCATTTTATGTGATAAAAAATAGTGTTGAAGGACCTATTACCTATTAAAGAATGTAACTAGTCTCAATATTCATAATTGTATTTGAGTCATGATGTAATGTATTTGTCAAAAGAAAGAAAAATAAATTTATTATTAAAGAAATTGACTTATTAAAGCATGGGTTTCATGCTTGGGCCAATTGTTTTTAGGTCAAATCTTCCAATGAAGGCTTCTAGGGTTTATGTCAAGTGTCCTTGTCCATGTCATAATGTAAAAGACCTTTCCTGATCTCTATTTGTCAAAGAAAATATTTATTTTATTGTAAAATAGATCAATTAGGCCTCCTCCACCAAGTCGGCCTCAAACTGGACAAGTAGGCCTAAACTAAGGGGTAAAAATCACTATAGAAAGCCATCAACTCAACCTCATTTGACATACGCACTCATCAAGTTCGATCTACAGTTTCTGGGGCCAGAAAAAGTTTGAATTTCAAGAGAAGAAGAGGAAAAGGCTAGCAAAGGTGAAGGAGGACTTTATCAAGCAAGATAAGTCGAGTTTTTCTCTCTCATCCCACACGCACGAAGTTTTGGAATGTTGCAAGGGACCGAAATTCTACAGTAGCTGAGGAGGCTGAAATTTTGTAGTTGGGGGTCGATGTTCTATAGCCAGGAAGTCGAATTTTTGGATTGTTGTTGGACTGAAGCTATTGGACAAGAAGAGACTACTAAATCATCTTGGAAGGTTGACTTGGTGGATGAAGAAGGTCTTTGGGTCTAAGGTCTTGGTCTATCCCATTTTGAATCTACTGAAGGAAGAGTTCCTTGACTAGGTTTTCCCCTATATAGGGGTTTTAGCCCTGGTTGAGTGACTATATCTAGTGTCCATGATCTTCATGTTTCTGTTTTGATAATTGCTTCATGAGAAGAAGATAAAGGAAGAACATGAAGAAGTTAATAAGAGCATAATAATATCACAAGTAATTATCAATATAAGAAAATATTTCTACCTTTCTGATTTTCTAACATTATCCACCAAAATGGGTAACCCCATAGGAGAAAACTTTTCTCCTACATTTGACAGCTAGTTAGATAGCCATCCAACCAACAAGCCTTGACAACCACTATTTGACAATGATATGTCATGTGCCTCCACCATCTGCACCAACCACATGCCTCTCGCCATTCGACGTTAACACTTGGATGAAGGTGGGTTGCTATTCAAAAGGTACTTTGATCATTTTGCAATCAGGTGCTTATACTTATTTGTTTTTGGCATTTAGTATGGATAAAGGGGTAATCTAGAAGATTGACTAATCTTGATTGTAAATTTGTTCTCTCACCTTACCAAGGGGGTTAATCTTTAGCCCTAGTCAAATGGGACCTCACATAGGGCCTTAGGGTTACAGCAAGGGCACTACTTGGAAAACCCGGATTGAGATAGTGTGTTCATTATCCCCTATTCCATACTTGACACTTTCCATGACACATTACAAGCCCTATTCCATCTCCATTCATCGAGTCCAACTTGTCATTGTTTCATTAGGATTTGGCATCCACTTGTCCACACTCCTTGAGTAGGGTCAAAAAATAGTTGCCTTGGAGGTTGATGCAGCTAAAAGAAAGGAAAAGCATATCATGGCCACAACAAAAGAAAAGGAAGAGAATTGAAATGCAAAATATGGCCACGGAGAAAATTGGTGCGTGGGAAAAAGCGTAGCATGAGCTCTACCCTTCTCATTAGCCATCAACCAGTTCCTAAGCACATGATGCTCCTTTACATCAAAAGAAACCCTTGCATGTCCAAAACCTGACGAGAAATGAACTCTCTCATCTTATGGGGAGGTATTAAATGTTACATCATAAAGAGCAAGCTCTAATCGTTGAGTTATGCACCATAATACAAACCATTATCAAGAAGTAAAAGACCCACTAGAGGGTTAGAAAAAGCAAGCCAAAGAGGATAACTCATGCCTCCACAATTACCCCCTCCTTTACATTCATACACTCAAGATGTGCACTCCCCATCAATTGGTCCCCTTAACTATCGCACATGGCCATGAAGCTTTTTTCCCTTCATAGTCACATATTACACTAACTATTGATTAAGGGGGTTGACCTTTGAAATGTCACTTCCCCTTGCGAGTTGGAACCACCTAACAAGGTTGACCATTAGCCACCTCTATCAAGGTAGGGTAAACCTTCAGGGACTTGCTTGGTCTATTAGATATCAAAAGGTGATCCTTGATTAAAGTATTAACATGTCATTAACATTCAAGTTTGGTCCACTTAGATGCATATATGATCTTAGTCCCTGAAAGATGATTGCTTTCACTTGAGTTCATGTTGTTTTTATCAAGTGGTCCACAGCAACCCAGGCCTTGAGGGCACCCACTCCACGGTACCCAAGCCTCTTCAACGAGATAGATGGCATAACAAATGCAGTGTCAAGAGAGTTGGGCCTCTTGATGACTTTAGAAGATGTTACATGTCCCATAGCACCCTCAAGATCCAGGATGTTGGTCTTCGTGACCAAGCATAGAGGATACTTCATGATGACACCATTGGACCTACCATTCCCCCAAACTAGCCTTGACACAGCCTAATGGGCGGGACTTGATTCAGAGCCCAGATGAGGATGTTATCTCATTGAGAGACTTGGGAGGGCTTGTTGCACTTGGAGAAACCCTAAAGCTAGATAGAGGAGCCTTTGTTTTGACAATTAGAGACCCATGAAGCTAACATGATGGCACCCCAACAGGACTTGGGATCCTAGAGGAGGAGAGGTGGATTTGAGGGCTCTTCCTCAACTTTTGGATGATTCTAGCACTATGACACCTTTTCACACGTCAACACACCTTCTTATGGCATTTGGAGCCATAAAAGGGCATGGTGTCAACATTTTTGGAGGCTACAGCTCATTACGTAGATCCTCAAGGGGGTGATTTTCGGGGGTCAGCGATTTTAGAAAAGCTTTCTGGGCCTTTCTGGGTTTATTGAGCAGAGGTTGATTCCAGAGTTTCAGCATTTTCTGAGGAGGGCAACAACCCCAAATCCTCACTGGATTCCAGCAGTAGCAGCAGCACAACAGTTCTCCGGCAGCTTGGACGCAGTTCAAAGAGGGGCCATTTCCTTACTATTCTAAGTGTATTTCTTCACTTGCCTTGTGCAAGTCGAGGTGCTATCTTCGTGATCACCTCCTGTACTCTTCCCATTACTCAGTATAATAAAATGGCTTAGCATTTCTCTCTGCATTTCTTGAGTATCTGCTTATATTCCGTGTATACATTATTGTATGTTGCATCACTGTTATTTTTATCACTTGAGCTTTCTGGCTACGGTATCACATGTGCGTTATCTAGTTAGAGTTTGATTATCTGGTTAGAGATTGATTGGATTTGAGGGATATCCTTAAAACAAGATATTACACCAGGGCAACTGGCTCACCATGGACCAAGTTCAGCAAAAGTTTCCTCATCTCATGGAGGAACTCAATGCAATGGGGACCATTGCTTCCTAAGAGGGGGAGGAATGATCCAGGTGGATATTGGTGGCCACTTGCCAAATCCACTTGGACCCCCACCAGTGTTTCTCTCAGCTTTTTCAGTTTCCTTAATTGTAGCACAACTTACTATTTTTAGCAATTTTTCGCGTCCTGAACTTTTGGAGCCGTTTTGAGGCCCTAAACGACGTTTTTTGGGAAAACTGGGAGCAACATGGGTCCATAGACTAATGTTGCTCTTCCCAAAGTTGTAGTTCTCGGATAGATCTTTCTAACGAGAAATTGTGCACGTCAAAGGGAGATCATATGCCAAAGTTACGACGCCGGGAAGTTGATGTACCAATTTACCCAAACGGGGCCCACAGTTTGGCATTTCATCTTCTAGGGTTAGGTTTTTGGATGTTTAGGGTTTTCCATTGTTTCTCAACAATAATATAGGCCTTCGAGCCTCATTGTAACACAGTTCAGAGGCATGTAGCCGCCACATCTCTTCTCAGAGATAAGCTACCATCGCCCTAGCTGGTTTATTTCCATTTCTGTTTGTAAGCATATTTCAATATTTTACATTAATGAAATGAAGTATTATTTCCACTACATCTTTGTGTTTATGGTTATATCTGTAATTTGTTGTGTTCCTATTTAAATCTAGATCATCCTTAGACCTGGTGGTGCCAACGCACCGGGGGCATCTCATGCCGCTGACGGTATCGTTGGATCCATTTTCCATTGATCGCCATATGCCGAACCGAGCTATGGCTATCCTCAGGTGGGGACCAGTTCCTCCAACACCTATCCCCCTCCCCCCAGCAACATGTATTCAGGACAAAGCATGTCATATGCATTCACCCAACTGCATCAGCAGATGCCAGGGCCAGCTGTTGCTCAACCTGCGTACCAAATCATTGCCCCTTCCCCCTCTTACACTTATGCACCGCCGAGCGCTCCAACTCCTCAAGCATTAGCATCGCAGCCTCCCACACCTTCTCAACCTCTGCCATAGCAGCCAACTCCCCCACAGGGGCAAGTGTATGCTCAGCAGGGTGCAACCAATCCCCCCAATTCGAAGAAAAAGAATAAGGGGAAAGGTAACTGGAGCCAACAAATGCAAGGTAACCAGGGTAATCAACCTAATATACCCTAGGGGGAACCAGCCTACCACCAACAACCAACAACATGGCGATCAGTCCAAGCAAGCCAAGGTAATTCATGCGAATAAGCCTTATGCATGTTGTGGTGTGCATGGCCATTATGCCCATGAGTGTCCCCTCTTACCCTAGATGCGTCAAATGTGGGTAGCCCAAGCGGCATTTAGAGGCTCGCAGCCAACGGAGTAACCTCTTAATCCTGCACCAAACCAACTAGCCATGCTCATGAATCCTTTCCCCCAACAAGGATTTATCGCTGCCCAACCTCAACAAAGGTCAGGTCGCCCCTCCACCTCAGCAATCTGGTCACAGTGACTACCAGATTCTTATGATGAACTCTAACAGGGTCAACACCTCAAATATCAACCTCCAAACTCTGTCACGTCAGTATGACAAGCCATCAACTTCATCTGCAGTCGAGCCCAAAACCAAAGAATCCTCTGAGTCCATTACGACACCCAATGGTTCCTTACAAATCCCTCTACCAAAAGCAGAGGTCATTCCTAAGATCCCAAAAGGGCCATTACGCCGTAACGTTGCTTCTAACTGAGCCGCCCACACTTACAGTATAGTAGACAACTTGGCGCAATCTCTTGTTGCCATGTCGACGATGGAAGTTCTCCGGTTGTGCCCATCTCAGAAGAAAGCTCTACTAAACGCTCTCGGCGTAGTCGACCCTTCAAATGATCGTTTGATTGTCTTCCCTGTTGATGCGTTAGATCATCCACCATTACCCCCATCTGTTGTTTTCCAAATACCAGTCAGAGTACGCAATGCTATCATTCAGCAATGTATTACTAACGAAGGTGCATCCACATGCGTGATGTCAGTGAATGTATTGAAACAACTCAAGTTGCCCGAGCTATCCCCATCCACCATCACTTTGCGTGGTTCGGATGGTCACCCTTCACAGCCCCTCCGCATGTATCGCAATTGTCCTATCACAGTTGCTCGCAAGACTATTTGCGTCGACATAGAGGTTATCAATGCCCCTTTAGATTACAACATTCTATTGGGTCGTAGCTACATTTATGCGATGTCAGTTGTGGCATCTATGCTTTTCCGTAAGATGTCCTTTCCCCATAATGGAAAGATCGCTCCAATCGATCAACTAACATATTACAAGTCAAGGTCTCAGTCATCACTTGATTCCATCATATCATCAATGACTGATAAACAAACAACCGAGCCCCTGACCAGTCTCTTGCCTAGAGTCTACAAAGATTCTGCTTTACTTGGTGAATTCCCTGGTCCCCCCCCCCTCTCATCTCTGACCTCAGCTCATCGAGTATTTGCATGTGACAAGCATGCCAGGCTACCCGTAAGCAATCCGCTATGGTTGGCCAACAGCCAACTCCACCGCATCCTATTCTTGCACCCTCAACATCCGGGTCCACCCATCAAGAACCTCCTCCTTTTGTGAGTGCCTCTCCTCTGTTCCCACCAAGAACTGTCCCTCCAGGTCTTAACCATCCACGAACCATTCCGTCGTGACACTATCCAGCAGGTCAGATACCTTTGTTGTTTCCTCCACCTAGAATCTTTTTTGTTCGTGTTATGCCTACATTGAGTCTTCCTAACATAACCTTGGGGATCCTAGTCTAGTACATCAATCCCCCCGCTAACACTCCGCTTGGTCAGCTAAGACTGTATCACGCTTTGTCCCTGGTTCAACCAGTCCCCACAACCCCTGCCTTTGCTTCATTTCCACAGCAACCTCAACAGGATTCCACTCCTATTGCAAAAGCATCTAGCAAGGGGGCAAAGCCAAAAAGAAGGAAGCTAAGGATAAAGTTCCCCAACCAACTCTAGCTTCCAAGCCTCCAAAGTCGACAACTTCGTGTGCTTTGTGTGATGTTGTTGGACATGCCAACAATAACACTTCCTCGCCTCAAACCCTTGGTCGACAAAACGTTTCCTGAATCTAACATACTTGAGGTCCAAGTTACCTTACCTGATCCAGCTAAGAAACTTAAATCATTGCGTACAAATCATCCGTGTGCTTTGTGCAATCATTACAGCCAATATTCCCATTGTTGCCCTTGTCTCGACAAATTTCGCGATTGCCTCTATGTGCTTCATGACTTCGAGGCCACTTGTAGTGGATCATCTACTCCTCTACCTGTGGGTTCTGCTACTACTAGTACACCAAAACAGGGGAAGTTCGACCCAACCATTGTGATCGTTGCCCCTGATGTCAAGATGACGGATTCTACGGTACAAATCCTTTGCCTGTCATCATCCATGAGATTCTCATAGGAAAACCTCTCTGAGGTTCCCCCGCATGCTTTGGTCGAACCTTCCTCGTCGAACTCTCGGGTCTCAACATCAATAGATCTTCCATCTACTACCTCTTCGTCTACCACCCCAGACGTTGCGTATGTGAACCTTCTTTCTCGGGATGATGCACCAGGTAGTTCCGCCGCATCATGTAGTCTCTTTTCCTCTAGTCCCCTCATCTTCCAATCCGATGAGCACATCATGGAAGTCATGACTACCCCTGATTACCCTTGGGATGATATGCACCATCATGCGTACCTCCTTCCATATTTGCGAACCCAGAAGTTTGCCCCCCATCTTACTCATGATAATCAACGACGTATCTGATACTAGGCCCCTCAATATCTTCTCATCGGTGATGACCTTTATCGTCACGGTGTTGATTGTATCCTTCGTCGTTGTCTCACTCATCCTGAAGCAAAGCAAATCCTTAATGCTTGTCACAGTGGTGTTTGTGGTGGTCACCTCTCCGGTATGGACACTAGCCAGAAAATCATGCGCGCTGGATACTTTTGGCCTTCTCTCCTCAGCGATTGCATTGAGGCAGTCAAGCATTGTCCCAATTGCCAGCATTTTGCCCCAAAGGCAAGAGCCCCTCTGGCTCCCCTCCATCCTATCATCGCAGCCGGTCCTTTCTGCAAATGGGCCATTGATTTTGTGGAGTGCCGATTGCCATCCGTTAATAACCATAAGTATATTATCGTGGCAGTCTACTATTTTACCGAATGGGTCGAGGCCATGCCTACATTCAACAATACAGCAGCTACCGCAACCCTCTTTTTCTTCAACCATGTTATCGCTCGATTCGGGGTTCCAAAACAATTGGTCTCTGACCATGGTCGGCATTTCGAAGATGAGTTTGGCATGAGCTATCCTCTCTGTTGCGTTTTGAGCACTAGTATTCATCATCTTACTAACCCCAGGGTAATGGACAAGTTGAAGCGATCAACAAAATTCTTAAAACTATGCTTCAACGGACGGTGAACAAGCACAAAACCAACTGGCACCTTATGCTCTTCCTAGCTCTATGGGCCTATAGAACTTCTGTTAAAACCTCCACAGGGTTTACTCCTTTCCGCCTTGTTTTTGGCGAGGAGGCAGTCTTACCGATTGAGTATGAAATCCCTTCCCTACACCTAGTTGTCGATCTTCTCCCTAACACCCAACCATTAGAACAGAGACTTATCATTCTTGAGCATGCCTCTAAGGACCACCGTGTTGCACTACAAACCATAGAAGCGGCCAAGAAGGGCACCAAAGCTCAATATTACTGAAAAGTCCAACCTTGTATCTTTCACAAAGGTGATCTTGTTCTTGTGTATGACCAGGTCCATGATGTCCTAGGGCATGGGAAGTTCGAATCATTATGGCTAGGACCTTACATGATTCGCAAGGACTTGGGTAAGGAGGCATATCTTCTAGAGGATTTCGAAGGCCAACTTCTTCCTAATCCTCGCAATGCACTCTACCTCAAGAAATTTTACCCATAGCTTTAATTTGCATGTATTTATTTCTGCCATGCAGTTGGGTAGCTTGCATTCTCTCACTTGTTGTCTTTTGCACCTTTCAGATGGATCCATCATCCACACTGTATATCAGCTATGCCGACAGTACCAGTTGCTTCTCTAGGAATCTAGCCTCGGAAACTTGGGCCATTTTTACCCCCTTGCATACGTTAGTTCACTCTAACGGTGTGAGAATTGGTTCTGCCACCAATAATCAGGCCAAATATGATGCAGTGATAGGTTTGTTAGTCGATGCCCTTGCTCATCGTATCCTTCATCTTCATGTCCGTTTAGATTCCTTGCTACTTGTCATGCAATTGAATAGTGTGTATCATGTGTATAACCAAGTCCTTTTTAGAAAATATCTACGAGTTAAGCTTTCGGTACGTGAATGTGATTCCATTACATTCAGTCATGTTCCTAGAGCCCAAAATAGTTATGTAGATACCATTGTAAATAATATTCTAGATTGGCATTTATCACACGTATACCACAGAAGACAACCATAACCAAAACAAATGGCGAACCACAATCATCATAAAAGATGCATAATCACATTATGTATCGATATATCAAAAGTACAAGTGTTTGGAGTCCACTACTCTAAATACATCATACATACCCATAGCATGTTATCAAAACAAAAACAAGGGGACCCACATGTCCCCGTTCCTAGTCACTATCTAGAGGATCTCGAGCCAATGGCTCTGCTCCCCCTGCTCGTAGATCTTGTACTGCCTGACTTGCCATCACCATGTGCCGCCATAGTTTTTAAAACCGGTTACCGGTCTAACTGGTCGGTCAGCAGGGCCACCGATTGGAACCAGCTGAAAAACCCGGTTAAGGAGGCGATGTGGCGAGAATTTGGCCCTAACCTGTCCTAACCGGCTGGTTTAGGATGGAACCGGTCGGTTTGTAGCAAACTGGCCGGTTCCATCCTAAACCGGCCAGTTCACTGCCATGCCCACCAAGGACCCACAGTGCAGCTTTTCCAAGGTAGTTTAGGGGTTTTGGAGGGAAATTAAGGGTGCTTTCCCTCCAAAAACACCCTCTCGAAGCCTTCAAGAGGCAATTGGTCTGTTTTTTAGCGCAATTGGTCTGTTTTTTAGCAGATACACACGAAGAAGAGAAACCGTTTGGAACAAAAACGGTTAAATGATCTTGTTTTCGTGCAATACAACCTTCGACTAAGGAGGAACCAAATGATGAACAAAGCACCTGATCTAGATCCCATTGTGTTGGACGATATTGATCCAACATCAAAATGGGTGGAGGAGACTGAAGATCCAGTGTTTGAGGTTGATTTTGATATCGACATGGCTTTAGCAGGGGATGAAGCAGATTTTGTGGCGGCATTAGAATTGGGATCAGTAGCGGCATCAAGGAAAGGCAAAGAACCAATGGAAGGCACTAGTCATGCAGGTCGACAAACTCGTGCTCCCATTAGGTCCACTTCTATTGTTATTGGTGGCATTGCTACTGAGGTTGCAGATCAGGCTGAGGCATCCTCAGACTCTGAACCAGATCATGTCTAGACTCTAGACTCTATGTAGCTCCTGATGATGATCCTGTGGCTAGTAGTGGTGATGAACTTGATGATTCATAATGTGTACAATGTATACTTGCATGTGTACAATGTAGACTTGTAGTAGGCCAATGGCCTCATAGCTTGCAGCATTGTTTTTGGACTTTATAGGCCATTTAGAGCCTCATTGCTTATGTATTTTGCTACTTTTTCGATGATATGTATTGCACTTGGTGCCATTTTGATATATTCACCTTTACATGGTATATAAATGAGAAAACTTTGCATATTTTGTCTCTATTGGCTTGGAATCATGGTTTTAAATCTTAAAAATAGTTTTGTTTCATTAAAAATTAATTATTTAATGTATTTTTCTAAAACCGGTTCGATTAGACCAAACCAGTCCCGATTAAACTGGTTCCGGTCGGTAAACCGGTTCATAAGGTGGCCCGGTCCGGTCACCGGTTCTAGTTTTAAAAACATCGTGCGCCGCATGAGCCCTCGCCACTCTGAGGGAAGACCGGTACACTCATTTGTATACCGATCTTCTAGTTCGTGCCATCCGCACTCAAAAAAGTCCAGTCAGGACCACATCACATCTACGACGGAGGTCATCAAGTAGAGCCTTCTAGTCAGGACCCTGTTGTGATGATGACGCGCTCTGATTTGCAGCCGTAGGTGCTGCAGCTCGTCCAGTATATCCTGTTGATTTCACCAGCACTATATCTGCATACCACATATTTTAAACTCAGTACCATATACAAGTCGTCTATGTGTCCCTCAGTCCCCATTCCCCTTATCATTCTTGGTTTCAATCCATCAGTTACATTACTATTTTCCCTAGTGCCTTAGTTGAGGATTCTCATTGCCTCACCTATGGCGAGCCCTATTCTGTCGACATCAGCACATTCATTCCAAAAGAACGACCTAGAGGGCGGTGTACCTTGGTTCCAGAGTCCATTCTTGTTCGGTGCCTCGGATCAAGCAAAGGGAATCCTTATTGCCTTTTGACTTGATTGCTTCCCATGTTCATGATGCGTACACTTGATGGCCCAGTGATGCAACAAATTGTACCAGCGATTCTCGGGTGTGTGTTAGAAGTTTCAAACCTCATGAGGGGGAGGCCCTTTCGGTATCCCCCCACATGCCCAGATGACATCAAATTATCCTACAGCCTCAGATACAATACCGCAGATTTGATGGGTTTGGCTCCAATCGCTCGCAGCACTCATAGCTGCATATCTCCTCCAGATGATCCATTCAGTTTTGCAGAGCCCTTTCCTATTCAGTAGGGCTTCTTTGGTTGTTACACTCACCGTCCCACCCATTTCAGAGGGCGGGGCATTATGTCTCATGTACTCAGATGTTAGTGTATTCAGTGTTGGCTCATGTTTTTTCCAAGCGCATTATGTATATGGGATGTCTTATATTATTTTCTAGCCCATTGATGCCATCATGTCATGTACCATTTATCATGTACTTTATTGCTCAGATTCATTTTTTTGGGCGCATCATTATTCTTTGTACTGAGTTATCTTGGTGGGTATGGGTAAGCCTCCCCCACCTCATTGAGATCAGGTACCACAACATCAAACGAGACTTACATCAGTTAGTTTGTCTCGCGCTTCAGCCAATTTGATGTCTCTCTCTCTCTATGACTCCCCTTTGGTGTCTAGTGATTGTGTTCTTACAACGTACTTCGGTCATAGGTTTTGCTCTTAACACTCGTACGTTGTGGGGCAATCTATTATCACCAAAAATTGGTCATCTAACCATATCTAACTAGATGGATCGAAATAAACTATGTAAGACCAGTTTTACCATTGTAAAATTGCTTTCACCGTAAGAAATTACTTGATAAACCACATTTATTAAGTTATTTTTGGTTAAACCCATGAGGAATAATTAAATAAATCATTATTTATTTAATTTTCCTCTAGGAATAATTAATTAAACCATTGTTACTAATATTTCTTGTCATATTTGACCCAATCACGAGAAATAATTAGATAAATCATTATTTTTCTTATTTTTCTCTAGGAGTAATTAATTAATCATTATTTAGTTATTAACTTATTATTCCATGTTAAATTTGAATAAATCGCCTATGAATAATTAAACAAACCATTATTTGTTTATTATTCTTTAACTATATTTTCGAAATGAAAAATAAATCATTTATTTATTTATTATTTCTAAATAAAAGCATTCGACCAAATTAAATACTTTTTCCCTCAAACAAAATATAATAAAATATTCCAAGTGGTTAGGTGTAGAATTTGGTTAATAGTATTTTATTATTTTCCATTATTCGAGAATAACCTAATATTGTGTTATAAAATGAAGGGTTTTACATTCATTCTTCCCTTTCGATTATTTTCATTGTTGTAGCTCTGATTATTATCAATGTCGCCTTCCATTTCTTTTTATCCTTGAGTTCCCATTTGAGCTCTACACACATTTTGCTGTGTGTATAAATTGTAGAGAGGAGAGACTCTACCAAGTTGAAGCGTTGAGGATATCCAAGAACCCATCCCATTTGAGGGGGACTGGTAACATTTTACCTATTCCTTTCACCAGGTGTTACATAATAAAATTACAATTTCATATTCTTGTCTTGTCCATTGGTCGTTTTGGAGTTATTATTCGCTATAGTTCTTATTTCTTTCTATTGTATAACTTCTTTTGCTACATAGATCTAGAAGTTTGCAGGTTTTATTTCTTATATTTATTGCAAATCTAAAGGGTTCTACAGCCATTTCTATTGTTAGTGTTGTTTACCAACCACAGCTTAACGTGTGCTCTTTTCGTACACTCTCGATAAAATACACTATAACAAGGGCACATCCGATGCTACCCAAAAATCAACACTCCCTCTTAGCAAGGAATGTGCTCTAGCAATACCTTCCAGTAGAAGTATCACACTGATCCACGGCATGGGTACTCTGCGCTGTTGATGCTCGACTTGATGCCCTTCATCCGCTGCATTGTTGCAAATTGTACGGTTGCCCATGACACTACCACTATCACTGCTACTTATGTACTACAACTCCCTCTCAATATGCTGCATCATGCTGCCCATAGCACTGCCGCTGCTAACTGCTGCACTACAACTCAGTTGCTGAGAAGTAAGCAACTGAAAAGCCACCCAAAAGCTGACATGTTGGTCAGTCTAGATGCCCCTTGACGCTGAAGCTACCTCTGCGGCTAATCTGTGTTGACCCTTTGATGCTACTACATTTTTGTTGTATTTGCTTTGTGCTTCCCGCACTGTTGCAACACTCCACTGTGCTGCTTCAGACTTTGGCACTCTAGCTCTGCCACTGTTGCTCCATCATCCCCCGCACCAACTGACACCTGTCATTCTACTACTATCATTAAGGGCTCCCATAACCGTATGTGATCCAAAAGTTTGGGCACCTCAAGTATCCTGCCCCGTCTGTGGTACTCCCAGCTACAGCTCAATATCGCCCCACCTCTTCTCTAGAGGTGCATGAGCACTCATGGCGCAATCCTCATCATCCTCCATGTCAGCTTGCCCTGGAGCAGCCTTTGAGTCAGACTTGTCTTCTTTGCCCTTCTTCCGAGGGCACTGCATGGCGAAATGACCCATTTCTCCACATCTGAAGCATCTAACTTTGGACATGTCCTTTGTCTTTCTCTTATGTTGCCCTTGTTGTCCCGTTGATGTGAGAGTTGCATCCTCCTCTTCCTCCTTGACTCTGATCCCTTTGTTGCTGCTTCCCGCCTTGGTCAACCGTCTGATCTCTTCCTGTCGAAGAGCTACCCACATCTTCTCCCAACTGGGAAGAGAAGCCCTGCCCAAGATGCTTTGGACAAAGGTTTCCTAGTCTTGACCATAAATTCAGGATCTGGTATAGCCCCTACGGAAGTTAGTTGGTCACGGATCCCTTGCAACCTGAGAAGGGATCGATTTCTTCTCCCTTCTACATCTGAAACTGTCTCAGCTGACTCTCAAGCATCATTTTCCGTTGAATGGAAGTTCCCTCGTACAACATGGTCAAGGCCTCCCACATTTCCCTTGCTCTGTCTTTCTCAACAATATGTGGCCTCACATGATCCTTGACCCCATCCAAGATCATGCACTTTGCTTTTGCCTGAGCCTCCTCATACTTCTTGAGAGGATCAACATCAACCAGAACAACAACCATCTTCAAGGCATAATCTTTGATGCAATTTTTGTCCAAAACTGCCAAGATCCTAGCCTTCCAGATGACGAAGTTGGATGCTCCATCCAACCTGTCCTGATCTCTCAGTCCATTAACTGCCATCTGTGCTTAAATGCATGTCAAATTGGTCCTCTTCTCCCTCTTTCGTTGTTGCCCCAGCAAAACTTGGATCTGGATTTCTTTGGCGCTAGAAATCCTCTAAGGAACAAGCTCCCTCTAAATTTCGATTTCCTTTACAGAAATCCTTCTGCCAACCACTGTCAAACCACCCCTCTGATCTCTCTTTGTTGTTGCTCAGCACTGGATCTAGATTTCTTGGCAAGAAATCTTCTAAGGAACTGATTCCCTCTACTTTGCTTCTGCCCCACTAGGTATTGTTCTGCACCAATAAAATCAGCACCCCACCAGCAACTTCAAAAAAAAATCTGCGTTAAACCTCTAGCCACGGCAACTGGAAAAACGAGACTCAACAGTCTCTACGTTGGCCTAGTAATGACTACGCTACCCTTTGCACCAACATCGTCACCTAATCAGGTTAACATATGCTCTGCGTGAGCCTCCCGTGGTGACTACGTCACCCCTCCTCTGCTCTCTCGTCCAGAAACTACATTGTCTCTCGGGACAACTGTCTTCACACAGATTTTCCCCTGTCCTTTCGCCGATGGCTTCAGTCCTCCTTGATTGGCTATTGCTCTGATACCATGTGAAAATTTCTGAATCTAACCAACCAGAAATCCCACTGCAATAAACTAATTTGCATTACCTACTTGTGTTCTTCATTTTAACAAGTTATTTTCATAAATATTCGAAAAATATTAATGCAAATACACTGCAGCCTACACCAATATACAAATCAAGTATTGAAAAATAAATGAGACAAACACACAAAGGACACACTTATTTTTGGACTAAACGTCCCCAGAAAAACCCAATGCGAGAAACTAGTGCTGCAGCTCTGAGGGTTTTCTATTATTAAGCAGTGGTTCTGAATACAGATGTTGGTTTCCCTCCTGGCAAACCGGTGACAGAGAAATACAATGGCAAAAAACCTGAGTGAGTTTTACCTCACTTCACCCAGTGGATTCCGGCTGAACTGGCTAGCCTCTGCTACAACTGTGTTGCCCCTTCGCAATAACTGCGTGGGCCTACGTAGAGCTCTCTGAGGCTCTACGTCAGCTCTTCTGCCCACTGTGTCAGCTTTCCCGACTGTTATGGCTCTCTGCGTGGAAGGTAGCTTTCTCCCTCTACACAGGCCCTTCTGGCTCTGCATCAAGGTTGCGTGGGCCCACACTGGCCCAGCGCCAGCGCTCCTAGCTACTACGCTGCCTCCACAAGCTTCTCTCCACCTCTCTGTCTATATTCCGGAACTATCCCTGCCCCTCAGCTGCAAGATCTCCCCAATCGATTTTCCTCCTAAGAACTTCTCACCTCAAAAAATCGATTTCTTCAGTCTCTGTGTGTGTGTTATCCAACTGACCCCAAGTCTTCCTTTATACTTCTCCTGTTAAGAAATCAATGGATGTGATCTAATCTCTAATCAACAGCTAAGATTAAATTAGACTTCATCCTCGTCTCTTAGAAGCTTCTCACCCATATTTTTATTAATACCCATTAATATTTTAATTTTCCTAAGTTTAGACTCAGGAACCCCATTAAAAATATTAAATCCGGGTGGAATTTCTCCAAACGATTTTTGGGTCTTGAAGATCTCATGTTTTCTAGCCCCTCCACAAAATTTCGGAGCTAGAGCACATCCAATGCTACCCAAAAATCAACACTTTTAACAAAGTGTACCTAACAAAATGACCCTTAATAGCCTTCTCCCTCTTACTGAAGTAATCCTTTGTTTTGTACTTCTTGCTATCCAATCATACTTTGTCTTGACTTCTTTTCGGCATATATCAAGGCATGCTTCAATCTGGTTGATCTATCTGCTCCCACTGAGGTCAGATTCCAACTAGGACAATATCTCTCAATACAAGTCCTCTTGTCACAGGCTTTCTTCTTCCACTCTTTTCCATTTGCTGCCACAACCTTGGTAGTCTTAAGTATGTACCTGCAATCCTCACTAGTGTTTAAATTGGCAACTAGGGCCAAATTCCACTTTGGACAACTCATTTGATGGAGATGATGATTGCATTGATTTCCTCTTTTCGAGAGGACTAAAATCGACCTAAAGATCATCTAATTTGGACAAGGGAAAGTATATTTTTGAATTATGAGCCCACATGTGCATATTTGATTAGGTCAACCCTAAAGCAAATTGGACACCCTTGGAAGGCTATAAATACAAGTGACCTCTACCTCATTTGGACATCATTATGGATCATTATTTTATTCTCTTTCTTGTTTTTAGCTTGGACAGGTTTGAGGCAGGTTCGCGGAGAAATGGTTTCGCTTGAAGGTGAAATTGCATGGCCTGAAGCTCGCGTGTATTTTTCTAGGGTTTTTGTTTCTCAGTCGTAGGCTTACTAAAGGACATATTCCCCTGGTCATTGGCTTGCAGGCTCAAGGGAGTGACTGAAAGCTCCCAGACACTCACATGCCCACTTCCTCCCTGCAACTGGGACCTAAAGTTGTATTTTTCTGTTGACCGAAGTTTTCGCTCTTTGACCACAGTGTTTGGCAATTGACCGCAAACAGTGACAGTGCATCACAGGGTTTTGAATTAGGATTTTTCAGTATGAGCATGGTTGGGTTCATCTCATGGATATTGTTTAGTGACTTTTTGTTGGATAGCTGTATGGATGAAGATACGGATCACTGTACTCTCTTTTGCAGAATCATTTAATGACAATCTAATAAGAAGAAGAATCTGAAAGGGTTTTCCCCATACCGTGTTTTCCCTGGTCTCTGACCAATCCTAGTGTCTCTATGTGTGAATGTTTTTCTTCTATTGTTCCTTTATGTTCTGCTGCATTGATGTTGATATTGTTCTTTCGATATAGTTGCATATGTTGTTGAATAATGATGTAAATCTAAATAATGTTATGATGTTATGGGGTGAATTTAATGTGTAAACGAAGAAATGTAATTATCAAAGCAAAGAACAATATAGCCCTAAGAAAAATTAACCACTAGGAGGCTAAGAAAGAACAATCACAACCAAGCAAAAATTCAAGGACAAAACACTATCTAATCAATAACAACAATAGTAATAATCACGAAGGAGAGATGTAAAATACTTATCTTTTGAGAACATGTCACCTCCTTCTTAATCTTATCTTTCATGCACCCAACTTGCAGGTCAAACTTGTCCACATCAGCATCATGGTTTCATTCCTTTCTTGCAAAGGCCGAGGTTTCTTCTTTCAGCGGAAACATCCCAATCTAGGGCTTTCCAAGATTTATTGGTTGCTCAGGTTTCTTGTCATGTCCCCATTTTTATTCTTCTTCATAGTACAGCCAGGATGGATTTCCAAGTCAGGGGATGGCCAGGTTAGTGGAGCAGGCTTATGTCATCAAGGGTCCCAACGGAGTTTTGAGGAGTTTTTATGGGATTTGATGGCATTCGCTTGGCATACTCCATCATCAGCATAGTTTGCCTTTCGTTTCGTTGCATTCCGACAACTTTCAAAAATCAGCGTTATTATTGGGTATGACTTAATTAATTATGCTCGAGGTGGCATTCCGAGGAGATTAATTGATGGAACACCTCAGTGTAATAGCTCGTTGGAACTGGAACAAGAAGATCTACATGATGGGACTTGTGGATGGGAGTTTCAGTGACTTGAGGAGACATGGTGGCCAATTTACCCTTTTCCCGCATTAAAAAGAATATTTTAATTAAAACAAAAAAGGGAAAAGTGCTCCATGATTAAAATAATAATAAAATAGAAGATTCTAGAGGGGTCCATAAGATCTATAAAAGAGGAGAAGGCCAATGGAGGACATCTTGGTTTTGATATTTTTTCTTGTATGAGAGGTTGAGGACCCAGTTCTCTACTCCATTGGTAGCCCCAAGACAAAAACCCTCGAGTGATATAGAGAGATTGGGCAAGCACCCATCTCCCCTCGGTGGGTTCATTTAGAATTCACAGGTGTAGTGATTGTTTTTCTGTTTCAGTTTGGAGACCGGAGGGTCATTCCCAGCTATTGTATTGGCATCTATCTATATATAATAAAGTTGGATTTTGGTTGTTGCATTTCTCATTGTTCCTCATGTTGTGATTTTTAATGAGATTTTATGCAATTTATAGATTTATGGTTTGGGTTTTACATGGAAATCTTCTGGTAAATGCATGAGAATTGTATATCAAGTGCTTGTTCCAAAAAATTCTGATTTGGGACATTACATTTACAAACCCTAGATGCCAAAACCCTACAATTAGACGAAACTCATCATTGTTTTGTCCGTTGATTGACTTTGGTCCAAGTAACTCAGATCTAAAAGTGTCTTTGATCTTTAATCTTAAGAGAGATTCGGCCTTATGATCTTGTCATGTCCAATGAACCTGTTTCATCAAGAATATAGTAGTGACAAAGATCTTTCTCCTCATTTCAAACTTGGACTTCAGGATTGTGCATCCTCCATCACCCATTTTTCTTTCCAATCTTTAAAAATTGTTTTGCTAGGGTTTCCTCTCCAAGACCATCTAGTAATTCCTTGATATTGTATATTTAGGGACCTATTTGAGCCACTATTTGTTGATATTAGCCATTAGATTGAACCTTAGAAACTTTTGAGCCCAAATATTGGAATTACTAAAACCCTAACAATCCTATCCCAAGGAGAACATTGCTTGAGCCAGGGGAGAGTTGGCCTAAAGTGAGAAGAGGGTTGGTGAGGTGATAGTGGCCCCTTCTGGGGTGTAGTAGGTTTTACACTTAAGCTTTTGAAACTTTATCCCAAGAAGTGTGATATTTGGTCGTAACAAGCCCCAACTATCCATAGATCAAGGTCGATGAGGTGGATCTCAAGGTATAAGGTTGATTAACATAAAATAGACACCATAGATCAAGTCCCAAGACATCAACAACCTCCGCATGTGAGCAGCAACCATCATCCATAGCCTAGATCCACGAGAAATGCCTCCACATGTGTGCAAGCAATGGAACACTACATGTGAATAAGGTTTAATTTCATCACACGGTGCAACATCAGCAAGAATATATAACCAAATAGTCAAGTGCTCTAGTGCTAGAGTCAAGTGTGCAATAAGAAGTGGGTTGGCCATTGGCCCCTCCAAATCAAACCTAGGAGCCTAAAAAACCATGATGGAGATGAGAGCTCCACTAGAGCGAGTGTCTATTCCATAGAATATCACTATATGACCTCAATAGAGGCTTAAAACTCTAGGGTCCTTTATCTAAGAAGGCTATGTCATCCATCCTCTCCCACAAGATAAAAGTCTCTTAACTCTTGAAGACTATGCCAAGTCTGGGAAATTCATAATGGTGTAGGGAACTCAAGCAAAACAAGTATTTTTCTATCATGACAAAAAAACCCATGGAGCTTGCACCAAGAGTGTTATATCACCACGACCAAGCTAGAAACTCCCTCTATGTTGAGCCAAATGTTCGAAATCCAAGGAAGAGTACAACGCTCCCCAAGATCAAGTGTCTCATCCAATCCATCAAGGATGGCCATAGGACAAAACAGACAGAAGAAATCCTAGGGCACTCTCAACAAGCTACTTGATCCATTAACCATGCCAAAATCAACCCTAAAACCTTATTTCGCTAGATAATGTCTCAAGGAGGTGAGCACTCTACTACATTAGGTGTCTATTACATCAAGGGTTATCATAGGAATACAGTAGACATTTCAAAAGCTAGGGCACTCCATTACAAACCCATATCTCACCATATCATCACAAAACCCCCAGGGTGCGAAAAACATGCTCAAGAAGTGAGCACTCTACCAAATGATTTGTCTATCAATAGAGTATCGCCATCAAAGAGTGATGGCCATAACAAATGTTTGGGCGCTTCATCACAAGAATTGCATCACCAAAACCTTCATCAAACCCCCCAGGGTGATCCCAGACATTACAAGTAGGAGAGCACTCTATGAGAAATTGAGAATAACTCCCTATTGTTTCTAATATCATCAATAAAGTGCAATAGATACATAAAATGCTAGTGGTAAAGCACAAGAGCCATACCATGACTAAGCTTCTATACAAATATGCACTAAAACTTAAAAGTACCATAAAAGTACCATGAAGCAAGGAACTAGCACCAAAATTAAGCTAATACAATGGCAGGAAGATAACCAACAACATAACATAGCAGCAGGAACATCATCATCAAGTGATCAAAATAGCACCAATCAAGCTGACCAAGACTAACGTTAATGTTAGTATAACATTAATGCTAAATTCTTATTGGCTTACATTACAATCAATAGCATATCCTTCATCACTTATATTGCATCATTCTATTTCATATTTCTTCCACCTATAATACTGTTGAAACTTTAAAGGACATGAGACAATGTAAATGCAAAAGAAAATCCACAAACAAAAGAATATACAAGAGTAATAGAAAGGGTCTGTGCATATTCACTTACGCTGCTGAATATTTCTTCATGACATTTAAATGAACCTTTTCCGAAGCAGCTGCCACAGCTTGAGCTAACATGGCCTCGCTGCAAGCAAGACAAATGTTGAGATCATACTGCATTATTCTCAAAGAGACACTTCCTGGCGACAAGGACATGCTGACCTTGATATTTTTGAATTCCCAGACATGATCGCTATATTTTTGTTTGAACGCTTCCATTCAGCTTGGACTCTGCAAACATTTGCATATAAATTCCATTCATATAAGAAAAGAACATAACCCCAAAACAGGAAAATAAATTGTATCAAATCATGCAAATGTTCAACCTAATTGTAATACAAACCTCGCTACAGCTCTTGCAACACCCTTATTTATTTCCTCGCGGCGCACTTTATAGAGGTCTTCCACCTTCTCACGAGCTTTTAGTAATCCCCGTTCAGCAAGAGTTAGCCTCTCCTGATCGTACTCAGCAGCTGCTTCACGAATTATCTTCTCAGCTATCTCTTGCCTTTCTAAATCCAAAGTAGTATATACCTGTACACATACATAACAGATTACTAAAACGATGGTCATTGGTTACATTCCTCAAATTCTTCCAAAGCAATAAAAGAGTCAATTAAAAATCAATTTTGTTACATGCATCTAGAATTTGCATGCAAGTTTCAATATTTTGAATAAATAATTATAATAATAATCTAATTTTAAGGTCATGGCCAAGCCAGACACCAAATTGGTGTATGAGACCCCCTTGTTTGTGTGACCAGGGACCTGCCGCTGCACAGCAGTTTGACTGCTAAAGTCTATGGAGGTCTACATACTCTACCACCTTCTAGATTTGAACATGTAGATTTGAACATGTGACCTCTGAGGAGGAAACACATGATCTTAACAATTAGGCCCACTCAAACTGTACATTAAGTTATAAGGCAAGAAAGTAATAATTTATTTAGCTCTGTAAATTGTGAAGGATTAATACCTTCAAAAACATAAACCCCAACCTCTCAACTCAAAAGGAATAGAAGATAACAGTACTCTGACAAAAGTCCAAATCCACAAGCTCACTCAAACAAGTTTTGTGAATATGCTAAAAGGGGATTAGAAATACACTAGTGGTATATTATATAAATAACTGTGATAACAACAAGAAAATATTTCCACTTCACCCTTTCGCCCCGGCCCTGATGTATGATGCTTTGGAATTAGGGGGAGTTCTTCATTATGAGGAATCTATGGGATTAGCAAATCGATCTGGTGGAAATAGTTCTAAATGTAAATAAGTGCTTTGCTTAACCATGATATGGGGAGAAGTGGCATTACAATCAACCCAACCTATAAACATTTCACTAACATAAGAAAGGTGGTGATGACTTAACTTTGTTAGCCAGACCATATTTAACTATTGCTTCAAACTACTTTGAGATTCATAATTCATTATCCCAATATGCCTAGAAATTGTAATCTAATGGAAAGGATAAAAAGGTGTTGGAATTCAATAACAATCACATCCACCAAGACTATTGCAATAGACTGAACTGCATTTCAAGCAACAAAACTGCTCCAACAAGCACACAGTAAGCATTGGCACATATCGAGGGAAACATGGCATTAACTTAAGTGTTCCATGGACCAATGCTTTGCCAATTTAGTTACAAAGGGATATATATTGCTCCCACTGTGACTGTTGGAGCTCCAAGGCACAAGTATATAGCTATTAGTAAATGCCTAGAAACCACTTGTTGCACCAAGCATTATTCCAAACTTGAATTCATCCCAAAACTCCATTTTGACCAGATTCCATGTAGTACTAGTACACCATAACACAACAAAGATCCCTGTCACCACTTCCCTTAAGGGAGCCATGTTGAGATTGGTAGCTTGGGAGGTACTCCAAGCCCTAAGGTTCGGGGTTTGGAGGAATGAGTGCCACAAAAGTGGTATGTGGGCTCAGAACCCAAGATGGGGGTTTTGCACCCAAAGGAGTTGGGTCAAAACCAAGATGGCTTTTATTGGTTTGACTGAAGGAGATGATAGAGGACCTCTAGAGGAACTAGAGGCAGCAAAAATCATCTAAATCAGAGATCTAGAAATGAAGTTATGAATTTATTTATATTGCTGGTGGGTTTTATGTCACATAGAGCAGGTTGGCTTGATGTATTAGTGTGCCCCAAGACAAGTTTGTTGACACCACATGTTTGAATATAAATATAAGGTTCGTTGGAGGCTTAGAGACACATCCAAGTGTAACAAAATTTCATAGTAGCACACCTCTGAAATAGTCTGCAGAAGTCTGAAGCTCAGCAAGGGAAGGAGAGGCATTTGTTTTGGTTATTCTTCCATGGTGATTGGGCAGATTTAGTACAGAGAGCAGGCTGAATATTTCTAGGTTCTTGGAGTTGTTTTGTGTGCATTTTATGGTGGTTATTCTCCTCTAGAACAGGCCGCTCAGGACTGTTGGAACAGGAAGGCCGCAGGTCCTGTACCTCCCTAGAACAGGGGGCCGAGAGGACTATTTGGGGTGCAGATCAGGCCTAGCGATCAACGAATGGTAGCAGCCTAAGTGTTGAGGGAAGCCGCAGCTGAACAAGTGGTTGTGAAGATGGACTTAGGTGTTGCAGCAGCTTGACATCAGCCCTAAGCAGAGTATAGAACCTAGGTCCTACAGCAGTGTCACACCAGCTCAAGAGGTATGCGTGGTTGTGCTTAAGTTGATTTTTGTTGCTAGTGGATGGTAGTGAGGATTGGACTAGTTTGTATTGGACAATTGTGGTGTAGTATTCCTCTCTGACCTACCTTCAAGGTTTAAATAATTTTCTGGGTTTGATTTGAAATTTTCACTGATACATTTCGTCAACTAGTTCAACTGTACATTGCTGTAGGTGATTTCTCATAATGACAACCCCAATAAATACAAACAGTGAACTAAATGCTTTCAAGTGAACTGCCCAAACAGTTCAGGCTGATTTATTTAATGCCAGAAATTCATATACATCTATTATATGCAATTTTTGCCATACAGTCCACACATTTCCACAAGAAAACAAGTTCTGGAAGGTACACAAATTCTAACATATAATAGCAGCCAACTAGACAAGGAGAATACACTGATGGAACCTGGTAATTTAGCTCAGCTCTTCAATTCTTTTCTTTCACATAGACACAGCCTTTGTACACCAGTAATACAGCCTAGATTTGATCCTGGAATTGGCACGCAGTCCCAGAAAATGAAGTTACAGCAGTAATGTAAGCACGCACAGGGGAGAGGCTGCCTTCTGGTGTCTCTTCAGTGCTCACGGTCATCACAGAAGTAAAGAATGGCAGGAGAGGGCATGATTTTCTGTTGCTGTCCCTTCAAATGCAACAGCAGCAAGAAGAATGGGCTCACAGCCTCCATCAAAGAAATAAAAATGTTTACCTTCAGTACCCAAAGCGTCCAGCTGAGAAAACCGTCCAGCAATCCATAATGACCACAAATAGTCACTCCAAGATGAATTTCGTGCTTCTTGAGTCCAGGGAATTATTCTTTCGCACAGCCACAAAATTTTGGGCACAGTGGTTGAAGCGAACAAAGTTCCTTCTAAAGATTAATTACTCCAAAATACTTGGAATATGAAATTATCCATTAAGGATATAAATAATATATTAAATATGTGAATAGTAAAATGAGTATGATTTACAATGAGAACAAGCAGCTTGCTTATATATCACGCAAGTGTCTCTTCATGAAGAGTCATGTCTTATTAGACTTGCCTCTTCAACCCACTTATTACTTAACTAATAATTAATTATGATTATTACCATTTACATTATATTTATATTATTTATATATTTTATTCGTTACACATGCTATCATGATAGGAAGATAATGATGTACATATGGTTCTTATAGTGATAAGGTATCCATATGCTAATAGCAATATGCATAGGTATTATGACGTTATGTCAAGGTATATTGACATTCTCATTTACTACCTAATAATAGGTATTTAATGTTCAATACTCATGATGGATATGATATGCATAACGTGGCGTACGAATTATGATGTTATAATATGAGGATTATCGACATGTGGTTCATTTATGTGAACTCATGATATGTTTTAATATAATTATGTGATGTATAATGGAAGCATGTGACAGTTCCGTACAAATCTATGACATGCGTGAGCATACAGATCCATATTAACAAAGATGAACGTCTCATGATGACATGCAAGAGTTGGCATATGGATTATTTCCTATGATACTATGATGGTATGGTTAATGCATTTGGATGCATGTTAAGATGTGATGATTTACAGGACTCCACAAATAGGCCAAGAGGGCCGGTTTATTTGATGATCTCGTGCGAGCCCATACGCACGAGGGAGAATAAGTAACACCATATGGGCTGGGGACAAAACTCAATCAACACTACATATTCCAGTGATTCCTTTGTCTTGTGTATAGCTCTTGATGGATAGCTCTTGAAGAGCTATGGGACCATCTTGAGAAGGCCAAGTGCCTGATGATTCCAGGCTTGGTGCCTGATGGTTCCAGGCTAGGTGCCTATTATTGGATTGGGATGCCGAAGTCTGGAAGGGATGTAAAGGACTTCGATGCCTGCGGCT